>SJYC01037770.1:0-29630 GCA_006408675.1 Madoqua kirkii
CCTTCTCCAGGTGATCTTCCCAACCCAGGGATCGAACCTGGGTCTCGTGCATTGTAGACAGATGATTTACCATCTGAGCCACCAGGGAAGTCCAATAAAGCTAAAATCATTTGAATTTCGAATGTTATGGTGCTCTTAGTGAAGTTTAGATATCATTCTGTGCATCTTCTGCCTGAGACACAAACAATGCTACCTTTAAGACTTGTCCCTGTGGCATGGGTAACCATTTTTCTCTGTCTTCCTGGGTTGGCATGCCTGCGTGGGCCTGTGTTGGCACACCTGTTGTTCTCTAGGGTCCCAGGCTGAATTGTTGAAAGATGTAGTGTGTGCTGCAGAGCACTAGGGTTCCAAAGGATGCCCTGAATTCATGGCCTGGGGCCCTCATTGGATCTTTCCGTTTAAGTCTTCATGCTAACTGAGGAAATGCAACATCCATGTCTGTGTGAAGTGGAAATCAAGGCAAGTTGTCTACCATCAGGGGATGATCGAATGGTGATAATTCATCACTATTGTCTAGATTCCGAACATCTCTCAAACCTTGCTATTTCTCTCCATCTGGACACTGTGTGCCTCTAGCTCAGGCTTTCTTGACTCTCATCAGCATATTCCAGTTGTGTTTTCTTAAAAAAAGAATTAAAAGAATTAATTAATTTTAACCGGGGGGCACTTACTTTACAAGATTGTGATGGTTTTTGCCATACATTGATATGAACCAGTCACGGGTGCACATGTGTCCCCCATCCTGAGTCCCCCTACCACCTCCCTGCCCCCTATCCCCCACCTGCTGTTCTCCCAGAGCACCATCCAGTTGTCTTCATTCACCCTTCCTCTAGCCTTGCATTCCTCTACTCCCCCTCTGTATCATGTTATTAATATCACCAGCGATGCTATTCCTTGGCTCACAAAACACTAGGTATTTCAGATCATATCTTTTTTTAAAATTTTATTTTTAAATGAGTGATAATTGCTTTATAGTGTTGTGCCAGTTTCTGATGTACAACAACATGAATCAGGTCTGTGTGCTGTGCTTAGTCACTCAGTCGTGTCCGACTCTTTGCAACTCCATGGACTGTAGCTCACCAGGCTCCTCTGTCCATGGGGATTCTCCAGACAAGAATACTGGAGTGGGTTGCCATGCCCTCCTCCAGGGGATCTTCCCAACCCAGGAATCTAGCCGGGGTTTCCTGCATTGCAGGTGGATTCTTTACCACCTGAGCTATCAGGGAAGCCCAAAGCTGCTATGTGTTCAGTCATTTCAGTCGTGTCCGACTGTCTGTGACCCCATGGACTGTAGCCTACCAGGCTCCTCTGTCATGGGATTTCCCAGGCATGAGTACTGGAGTGGGTTGCATTTCCTTTCATACATATATATATATATGTATACATATATCTGAGCTTCCCAGGTGATGCTAGTGGTAAAGAATTCATCTGCTGATATAAGAAAGACAAGAGACTCGAGTTCAATCCCTGAGTCAGGAACATCCCCAGGAGGAGGAAATGGCAACCCTCTCCAGTATTCTTGCCTGGAAAATCCCATGGACACAGGAACCTGGCAGGCTACAGTTCATGGGGCTGCAGAGAGTCAGACATGACTGAGTATGTACAAACACACTCACACACACACACACACACACACACACACACACACATATCCCCACCAGTATTCTTGCCTGGAAAATCCCATGGACACAGGAACCTGGCAGGCTACAGTTCATGGGGCTGCAGAGAGTCAGACATGACTGAGTATGTACAAACACACACACACACACACACACACACACACACACACACACACATATCCCCTCCCATCCTCCCACCCCTGTCCCACCCCTCTAGGTCACCAGAGAGCACTGAGCTGAGTTCCATATACTATACAGCAGTTTCCCACTAGCTATCTATTTTATATATGGTAGTGTATATCAGTTCAATTCACTTCAGTTGCTCAGTCGTGTCTACCTCTTTGTGACCCCATGGACTGCAGCTCACCAGGCCTTGCTGTCCATCACCAACTCCCAAAGCCTGCTAAACTCATGTCCATTGAGTCGGTGATATCATCCAACCATCTCATACTCAGGAGTCTTCTCTAGCACCCACAATTTGAAAGAATCAATTTTCTGGCCCTCAGACTTCATTATGGTCCAGCTTTCACATCCATACATGACAACTGGAAAAACAATAGCTTTGATTATATGGACATTTGTTGGCAAAGTGATGTCTCTGCTTTTTAATACACTGTCTAGTTTTGTCATAAATTTTCTTATGAAGAGTAAGCGTCTTTTAGTTTCATGGCTGCAGTCACCATCTGCAGTGATCTTGGAGCCCAAGAATATGAAATCTGTCACGGCTTCCACCTTTCCCCCTTCTATTTGCCATGAAGCGATGGGACTAAGCAAATAGTGTCCATTCAGTCACTTCAATTGCTTAATCATGTCCAACTCTTTGCAGCATGCCAGGCTTCCCTGTCCATCACCAACTCCCAGAGCTTGCTTAAACTCATGTCCATTGAGTTGGTGATGCCATCCATCCACCTCATCCTCTGTCATCCGTTTCTCCTCCTACCTTCAATCTTTCCCATCATCAGGATCTTTTCCAATGAGTTAGTTCTTTGCATCAGATGGCCAAATATTGGAGTTTCAGCTTCAGCATCAGTCCTTCTAATGAATATTCAAGACTGATTTCCTTTAGGATTGACTGGTTGGATCTCCTCGCAGTCCAAGGGACTCTCAAGAATCTTCTCCAACACCATAGTTCAAAAGCATCAATTCTTCAGCACTCAGCTTTCTTTATGGTCCAACTCTCATGTCCATACATGACCACTCAAAAAACCACTGCCTTGACAAGATGGTAATATATGTCAGTGCAACTCTCTCATTTCATCTCACCCGCTCCTTCCATGCCACCCCATTCCCACAAGTCTGTTCTCTCTGTTTGTGTCTCTGTTCCTGCCCTGTGAATAGTCAGACCATAATCTTAACAAATTCATAAGCATTGCTCTTGGCCTGCATGGTCTGTCTATTTACTGATCCATCAGAGTCCCTTCCCATGTGATATCTTTATATGTCAATTCTTCACTTAAGTAATAATAATAATAATAGTTTCTTCAATATTCAAGGGTGTTTATAAAAGATTCACTTTCAATTTAGTAATAGCATTTCAGGAAGAAAAGAAACACAACTACACTAAATAAATGAACATTTTACTTGTAAGACACATTGTAATTGCAGAAACATTGAAGTATGGAAAAATTTAAGTCTGAGAGTTGAAGACACATCCTAATAGGTACTATTCATTGTCAACAAAGGGCTCAGTTCTGGTTTACCTGAAGAATCTTGCTTCATTCTGTCTCCAAGGAACTGTCCACTGTGTAGTCCTGCCCCTCTGTGCATGACTTTCTAGATCACTCTCTTGTGCTAAAATCAAACTTCATACAGTATATTTGGCCCAAGCTGATTGGGCCTGTAAAGAGAATAAGTGGCTTGTGTTTTCGCTGTATAACATTATCTGTCCTTTAAGGGAAAAAGCTTTTGTTGAAAATTGGAACACTGACCCCCACCCTGAAAACAAACAAACAAACAAAAGTCTTCACATCTTTGTTCTCTATTGATGGCAGCTAAAGATTAACTATTTCTGCTTTCTGGGAATAGTGTAAGGGAGAAAATGGGGGAGCTCTGCTCTTTTCATCCAAGAATGTGATTTTCCTTTTTTCAGGGTATTACCAATGCAGTTATTACATCAAGGTAAATTAAATACTTGGGGCCCAGACTAGGGTTTTTCAGTCTTTTTCTTTTTTTAAACCATATTTAGCCTCTAAATATTTGACCTTGTATTTGAGTTGAGATTAAGCCATCACAGATAAGGGAAAAGGAATTAGAATGGACAGAAAGAAGTGAGGCTAATGGTGTTTCCAGGTGATTTTCCTTTAGCAATTGGCCAAAGAAAATTTCATGAGGGAGAACGGTGTTTGCTTTCTTCTTGGGCCGTTTTTGTGTTTGTCTATAAGAACCCTGACCATGCCTCACCCCAGTCGGTCTCTCTGTTTGTGGCTGTAAGCATCTTTGTTGTGAGTGTCTCTTACACATTTAATGGGACCTCTGTTGTCTGTGCTCAGATGATTCCATACCTTTTGCTACATTTTGTTGGAATTCATCTGATGTGGGCTGTTCTCCAGGTTTAAAGACTGAAAGGTCCTTCCAAAGGGGAAAGAATTCCGGGACAGAATTTAATAAAGTTCAGTGTGAAAGCTAATTCTTCATAAAACTCTGAACGATTTTCCCCAAAGTCCAGACATCAACACTGCCTTGGCTCTCTGGACTTGATCTCTGTCCTCCTTGCTTGGGGCCTGTGGATTATAAGCAATGTATCTGCATTTGTAAATAAGGAATAACCTCTTGACAGTTTGATGGGGTTAGGGAAAATGACTGCCCTTTTTGAGGGGAGACTGGCTTTTCCTATTGTGTCCTGCTGTGGTGAACCATGACAGTGGATTTGCTAGAGATAAGATCCTTAAAGTGAGACTAAAATAAACACAAAGATAATCTTTTGCCATTTCTGGGCTGAGACTGTCTACCAGAGAGAAGTCCGTTCATTGTAAAAATGAACAAGATTCCTGGCCAGGCAGCCGGGGGAGGGGGTGGAGCAGGGGAAGTGGAAGTCGCTCAGTCGTGTCCAACAGTTTGTGACCTCAGGGATTATACAGTCCATGAAATTCTCCAGGCCAGAATGCTGGCGTGAGTAGCCATTCCCTTCTCCAGGGAATCTCCCAACCCAGGGATCAAACCCAGGTTTCCCAGATGGGGTTATGGGTGAATTCTTTACCAGCTGAGCCACCAGAGAAGGGAGCAGAGGGCAGAAGCAGCCAGCCACTGGGCACCCTGGTGGATGCGGCACCCTCTGGTCACTCCCACACCAAAGCCTTCTTTGGTGCCAGCCTTAATCAGACTCAGGTTCATTCTCAATGCTATCCTTTGAACTTGAATCCCCCTTCTCGCTTCTGTGTGTTCGCAGTCCCCAGCTTCCCCTCAAGGAGTGGCCTGGTTACACTTTGTGCTCTTCTGGCACTTTGTTCAATGCTGTGTTTGAGTTTGTTGACAGTCTCTTTGTATGACAGTCTCCTGCCCTAGACTGTGAGCCCACTGAAGTCAGGCAGGAAGTAGTCATTATTTGTTCATTTGCAGTAATTAAATCAGTACGTCTCACACATGTACTCTGTACTAGAGATAGGAATACAAGAGAGAATGCAGCAGACATGCTGTCCTTTTCAGTTTAGTGATGGAGACAAACAGCACAGTGAAGCACAGTGACCAAGTGAACAACCTCTAGGAAAGAAGCAGACAGGGAGATAAAGAAACGGGAATGTGTTACCTTATATAGTTTACTATATTATAAATAGGGATTCTTTATATTTAGGAAGTTATTTATATATAGGAATTATTTATATATAAACAGGAAGTTATAAGACTTCCTCCCATGAGGCAATTTCTTTGAGGATGGGCATCTAAGGTAAGATCACAACAAGGAGGAACTACCTGTAGGAGAGTGTATTGACTGCTCAGTGATTAATAGAACAGATGAATCTAAGTGAGAGGTCTTTGTAGTTTACTGTGCTGAATTTAAAATACTGCTGAGTATAAAGTCAGGAAATATTTCCCGAGGCAGCGTTGGTGCTAACTCTGATTTATTGGCAATGGCTGCTTGGAGCAGTTTCAGGGAGAGCCATGGTTGTATCCAAGCTCAGTGGAAAGAATGCCATAATCAGTGAGTGTGATCAGCCATGGGTGTGGAGAAAATGGTGACTTGAGTGCTGGATGCTTTATATCCTTGTTGAATGGACTGACTGGCAGCAGGGATCTTTTTTTTTTTTTTGCTCTTCTTCTATTCTTTCTGTTTGCTCTCTGATTCTTCTCCCCAAATTTTTCCACTTAGCTCTTCTCCACTCAGTTGGTTTATATCTTCATGCTCATTTTAAGATTTTTCTAACTACATATATATGTTTGTGTATATATGTATATCTTCCAATATATTACACACATGTGAGTGTGTGTCTATGTGCACATATATGAAAATATATGCATCAGTGTGTGTATGCTGCTGCTACTGCTAAGTTGCTTAAGTCGTGTCCAATCCTGTGTGACCCCAGAGATGGCAGCCCACCAGGCTCTGCCATCCCTGGGATTCTCCAGGCAAGAACACTGGAGTGGGTTGTCATTTCCTTCTCCAATACATGTCATATAAACACTATGTGCACACACACACACATACACACACACACACAATCAATTCAATCTCACCTCAGGTAAATAGCACTGCCTTTATATGAAACTCAAATTATTCATTCTAGTCTTAGCTAGTATAAATATTTTACCTTATCTGTGTACAGTTGATTCGAGCAAACTGGTAAACACTCAGAAAATAGGATTTGCTCTGAATCTAAATCTTAGCTCTTTCATGTATTAGTAACAATGTCCCCAAGTTTTAGATGTAAAAAGTGGATTTAATAATAACAATAATAAATATCATATACTTCTCACAAAAATGTCAGAAGGTCAAATGAAACAATGCATGTGAGTGCATTTAGAAAACTTGTGCAGAGTTTTAGAAATGTATTATTCCATGAGTTTGTTTCAATTACATCTTTCATTTTTTCTACTTTTCTATTTTCACATGAAAGATCATAGAGGTGGGCTCCTTTGATTATCTGGAAAATTGTGTTTAAGTTGGTGTTTATTAAGTGCATTCTGATGCCAATAAAATAACTATACAGGTTTATTTTACCTTGTAGTAATTGAAATTTTAACATGGTTGTAAAAGTTTTTGCTCTGCTGATTTTCATAGTAAATTTCTATTAGTATAAAATTTATTTCATGTTAGTTCCCTTTTACAGACTCTAATATTTTCTTTTAGAGAGAAGATACAACATCTCATCCTAAGGCTACTAATTCAATGCAAATTACTTTGAAGTCAGGTCCTATTGCCAAGTGTAGTAGGCTAAAAGACAGAATTGTGCATACTTCCTAAGTGGAAAATAGCTGTAGAGAGGCTGATGCTTAGTCCCTCAGTCGTGTCTGACTCTTTGCAACTCCACGGACTGTAGCTTGCCAGGCTCTTCTGTCCTCGGGATTTCCCAGACAAGAATACTGGAGTGGGTAGCCAGGGGATCCCTGGCTTCTCCCTCCTCCAGGGGATCTTCCCGACCCAAGGATCAAACCTGCATCTCATACATTGGCAGGTGGATTCTTTACCACTGAGCCACCAGGGAAGCCTCTGTAGAGAATCTACTAATATGAGAAACACAGTGTGACATTGACTTGTTTTCATGTAGAGCAGAAACACAAGCAGAGAGTCAAAGGGAAATGACTTCATATTCTGATGCCTACAACTTGATGGCTGCAGGATATGGGACGGATACACTCTCTGAGTCTCACGACACAGAGTCAGCTCTTTTCTAGGCTCTAGAGATGCAACAATGAGGTAACAGACAAGAGTCCTGCCCTGGTGCACCTTACCTTTTGGGAAGGAGCTCAGCAAACAGAAACAGGATTAAAACCAATGAAAACTGCATCTAGATTAATCACATCAAACAGTAGAAAAGCAAAGATAAAGAAAAAAATCTTGAAATCAGAGGAAAAAAAGCAGATGTTACCATAGGTGAGAAAAGCTTTCATCTGACTGCCACCTTCTCATGAGAAACCGTGGAAGCCAGAAGACAGTCCAAGAACATTTTTGAAGTGCTAAAAGAAAAGAGATCTGTCAATTTAGAATTCTATCTCCAGCAAATACATCCTTCAATAATGTAGGCAGAATACAGACATCTTCAGATAAAGATAGCTAAGCAAAGGGGTATTATAGATGGCTCAGAGGTGAAAGAATCTGCCTATTAAGGCAAGAGTTGCAGAAGACGCTGGTTCGATCAATGTGTTGGGAAGATCCCCTGGAAAAGGAAATGGCAACCCATCCCAGTATTCTTGCCAAGGGAATCCCATGGACAGAGGAGCCTGGCGGGCTACAGTCCATGGGGTCCATAGACTTGGACACAACTGAGCAACTGAGCACAGATGCATGCACTCCCGGAAGGAAAGTCCCTGCCACAGAGCCGCACTGTACAAAATGCAAAGTGAAACTCTTCAGTCTGAAGGAAAAGGACTCCTGGAAAGAAAAGGATGCGGGTCTTTAAAAACGGATGAAAAGCACCAGAAACAATAACTGTCCGAAACTGACTGCAGCCTGATAAAGTCATCATTAACACTACATTTACCCGTGAGGAAACCCTGGCAAAGAGAGTTTTAAAGACAACCAAAAGTCATGTACGCAGAGATAGCAGCGGTTATGTTTGAAGAATCCTCATTTGTTTCTTCCTTTGACTACATCAGCCTGTGTCTTGAAAGTGGTTTCTAGAAGCCGAAGTAGAAGATTTAGAATAGAAGGCACACTCATGTCCCATTTTCTCTTCCCTAGGTAAAAATATCACAAAGGGCAATGGAGAACCTGGTGTTGGGAAGCACAGAAAATGAGACATGCAGGAGAGCTGGCAGGGCTGTGGCTGTGGAGTGGCCTTTTCTTCCCCCTTCTGTTTCTAAGAGACTTTCCTTTAGCTTGGACTTTGGGCAAGTATTTATTGGCAATGACTGACGTGACTTAGCAGCAGCAGCAGCAGCTGTATGTGCAGAACTGGGCTGAGAGCTGGGGAGCCTGAGATGGAGGCAAGTGACCCTTGTTGATGAGCTCATGGCTCATCATGGATGAGCTCGTGCAGACTTGCATAACAAGGCAGATGGGCTGATGAAGTGGTTGTAACAACATTCTGAAGAAACTGCTTGCTTTTCTACAAGATTCTCTGTCTAACTTGTCACCATGTTTAGGCTACAGGGGCCACTTGGCCTGGCCAGTTCCCCTTGCCACCATCTCCTGGGCTGGACTCGGCTAATTCTCTGTGCTACAATATTTCTGTTTTCTCAGCCTAGATATTTAGCTCAGTCAGTCGAGTCTGACTCTTTGTGACACCACAGAGTACAGCACACCAGGCTCCCCTGTCCATCATCAACTCCCAAATCTTGCTCAAACTCATGTCCATTGAGTCGGTGATGCCATCCAACCATCTCATTCTCTGTCATCCCCTTCTCCTCTTGCCTTCAATCTTTCCCAGCATCAGGGTCTTTTCCAATGGGTCAGCTCTTTGCTTCAAGTGGCCGAAGTACTGGAGTTTCAGCTTCAGCATCAGTCCTTCCAATGAATATTCAGGACTGATTTCCTTTTGAATTGACTGGTTTGATCTCCTTGCAGTTCAAGGGACTCTCAATGTTAAGACTAAACTTTGCTGAGCTTCCTATGGTGCTCACTGATGAAGTAGATAGTGGGAGAGAGGTCCAAGAGGGAGGGGATATATGTCTACATAGAGCTGATTCACTTCATTGTACAGCAGAAACTATCACAGCATTGTAAAGCAATTCTATTTCAATTTTAAAAAAGGATGAAATCTTAATGTAGACTTCCCAGGTGGCACGGCAATAAAGAATCCGCTTATAATTCAGGAGACACAGGAAACAGGGGTTCGATCCCTGGGTTGGCAAGATCCCCTGTGGGAGGAAATGGTAACACTCTCCAGTATTCTTTCCTGGGAAATTCCATGGTGAGAGGAGTCTGACAGCTTACAGTCTGTCTGTGGACACGAATGAGCACACACACATAACGCCCAGGCTGACCTCCTGTCTCAACGGCCACTCTAAGCCTCATGAAGCCTAAATAGTACATCTGCTTACCCTTAACTCAATTTCTATCTTTTCAGTTCAGTTCAGTTGCTCAGTTGTGTACAATTCTTTGCCACCTCATGGACTGTAGCACGCCAGACTTCCCTGTCCATCACTAACTCCTGGAGCTTGCTCAAATTCATGTCCATCGAGTCAGTGATGCCATCTAACCATCTCAACCTCTGTCATCCCATTCTCCTCCTGCCTTCAATCTTTCCCAGCAACAGAACAGAGTCTTTTCCAATGAGTCAGTTCTTTGCCTCAAGTGACCAAAGTATTAGAGCTTCAGCTTCAGCATCAATTCTTCCAATGAATATTCAGGGACTGATTTCCTTTAGGATTGACCAGTTTGATCTCCTTGAAGTCCAAGCGACTCTTAAGAGTCTCTCCAAACCACAGTTCAAAAGCATTAATTCTTTGGTACACCCGCTCTAATGCTAACATTCACTAATTCTCTCAGTTTGAATAATTTTTGCTCTTCAAGGGTCAAATACCATCCTCCTTTTTAAAAACAGGCTTCTTTAATTTGTCCAGCCCCAGAACACCTGGGACTCACAAAGCATGGTACTGTTTTAGAAAATTCCCTATACCAATGTTTTCTTTTTCTCCTTCTTCTCTTTCTCTCTGTCTTCTCCTCCTCCTTTTTCTCCTCCTCCTTTTTCTCATGATCACTAACATGCATTAATGCCCTCCTATGTGCTAGGCACCTCGCAAAATGCTCTTGTATTTCTACAGTATTTCTTGTAACTATGACACTAGTTAAACCTCCTACCAAGTGCATGGTGTCATCTCCATTTCACAAATGAGGAAACCAAGGTTCCTTGGGTCCCTGGCCCAACCACCCAGTTATCTCCAGAGCCTACTAGATGGTGCTCTTTCTTATGTTTTACTGTCTCCCAGATCCCTTGAATGTGGTGCGGGTTAGAGTCATTTCCAAGAAGAATTCATACGTGCACTTAAACAGAAATTCATACGTGCACTCCTGTTTTTCCCCCTGTCTCTACTGTCACCCCTTAAAGACCTGGGTCCTGTCTCAGTGCTGTCTCGTGTTTGCTTAGAACAGTAACTCCAGTAAACGTGCTGATTGGCTGAGCAGAAAGTGTTTGGTATTCTGGTGATGGATGTGATTAAAATCAACCGTCTGAGGTTATTTGCAAAACTGAAATAAATTGCATCGGGCCCAGCTACTGTGGCCAAAACTCCAATCAAGACTGCAGGTTCTAGGTTTCTTTGGTGGCTCAGTGGTAAAGAATCTGCCTGCAATGCAGGAGACACAGATTCGATCCCTGATCCTGGACGATCCCACATGCCATGAAATAACTAAACCCCTGAGCTACAACTAGTGAGCCTGTGCTCTGGAGCCCAGGACTTGCAACTACTGAAAACCACATACCCATACTCCTCAACAAGAGAAGCCACTGCAATGAGAAGCCCGTAACTAGAGAGTAGCCCTCACTCTTCACAACCAGGGAAAAGCCTGAGCAGTACAAAGACACAGCACAACCAAAAAGTAAATAAATAAAATTAAAAAACAAAAGACTGAAAGATTCAGTGGAGGCTTGAACCTCACGCTCACACTGCACACACACATCCCCTCTCAATCCTGTTGCAAAAATGGAGGAAAATCCCTAATTACTCTAAACATCTGATAGGAGAATTGTGAACCCATTTTTCATGCTATAGGTGAGGCCAGGACAACCAAACCTGAAATGAGAGTTTTGCAAACATGAATAAATTCGTTCGTTTGGGCAAAAAAGTCAAAATCACTAAATTTTTCTGCAAATCTGTTTTACACCTTATTTTTGAAGTCTTGGTGTACAGTGACCTCTGTAGTGGGTGAGCAAGTTGTTAATTAAGTTCTATGCTATAGAAAGAATGGTTCACAATAGGTCATTTTTGTTCTAGGCAGGTTTAGGTCTATTGCGACCTCATTGCCTCCAAAATGTAGCTGCTGCCCTCCACTTGGCCTCTCCTCATCCAAAAATGATGTGCACGGATGGCTGAGGAACCCTGGCACCTTACAAATTACCCATTCAGACCATCAGGAATCTTTTGTTTGGAAGGAAAAGAGATGTGACAAACGTAAACACTGGAGGATGGGCCCTGCAGTGGAGGACGGATGCCATGTCAAACCTGGTAAAAACTGACATTGCCTTCCTTTGCCATCAGTCAGCTGCCTCCTCTCTCTCTCTCCAGCTCCCCCAGCCTCTTTTTTTTTTCCTGCTATGATATTTGCTTTTATTCTAACTCCTTAGGCATGCTCTGGAAGCCAGGTTCTGATTAGTACAGAACAGCCCGCCTTGATTTATTTTCATCCGTGTCTCTCGTTTGGTGCCAGGCTGCAGGATTCAGATACAGACCAAATTAGACGAGGGTCTCTTGTTTCTTAGGACATGAGGCAAAGAGAATTCCTTTCTATCACCCAGAGTGGAAGGAGCATATGATGCAAATGCTGATGGAGACCATGCCTTCAGTTTTTGAGATTCTGATTTTATAAAATTTCCTGAGGCATAGGTGCTGGTTTAAAGGCTCGGGGAACAGTCAAAGGAAAGGACAGGCCTCTGGCAAACATTTTGAAAACCAAATCAGTGTCAGTCCAGCCTCATCCCTAAGACACAAGCAGATTTGTTCCTAGCACATGCGACGTGGCTCTAAAGTTGGAATTGGCTGGCTGTGGAGGGTGCCTCTCAGAATGGCTATACAGGTTGTAATTTCAAAGCATTGTACCAGCTGCCAGCTGAACTTTCTCTGGCCATGTTAGGACATTTCATTTCTTCTCCATTTGTACAGCTCTTGCCTCAGATAAGCCACAGCACAGTAGAGTAGCACTTGAGAGAACAGGTGTTGACCTCAGACAGATTTGGGCTTGAGTTCCAGCTCTGTCTTTTCACTCTTGGTCAAGAGTTCATTGATCACAAGCAACAAATAAGTTGACCAGTGATGGCTTGAAGGGAGTTATTCATCTCACACAACTAGGGGTCCAGAGGGTGGCAGGCCAGGGCCATCATGTGACTCAGGGATTCCATTGTGGAGCAGTTCTTTCCAGCTTCCTGCCCTGCATCCTTGGGGGATTGTTGTCATGGGACAAAAATACAACCCCCCATCTCCATGGAATGTAGTTTATTTTCAGGAAAGGATCCAATGATGGTGAGATAAACAAGCAGAATCACTCTGTGTATCTTAGGGTTCCCAAGAGAGACGCTGCTCTCAGTTTCAGCCATAAGCTTCCCCAAGTGTGTTCCAAAGCAGATGTTCCATAGGGAGAAAAACCTCCAAAATCTTCTCCTGGGTCTTGTCAACCAGCGACCACATATGTGTCAACATAAGTGATGACTTTTGTCTTATTGTTGTGATCACTTATTTAAGAATGACTCCGCTCTGGGCTGACTCTCTAGGCTTTATTTTACAGCAGTTTTACTACTGCACAGCCATGCGTCTGAGACAAAGTGGTGATAGATGGGGGCCAGAATGAGGGCAGTGGTGGCAGATTTTGAGAAGAAAGAAATCTGTGAGCAAGACACTCTTTCCAGATGGAGAGTGATGGGAAGTGGAGGGGCTCCAGATTCTTCAGTTGGAGGTGTTAGGACAGTGAAGCCATGAGCAGGAAGGAGGAAGTCCAGAGGAGGAATTGATTCAGGATAGAAAGTGAGAAGTCCAGTTTGAGACACAAGACGTTGTGGGTTTAGCAGAGGCATATTCAGAGGGAGAGAACCAGGGCTCAGCTGGACATCCACGCCTGTAGCTCAAGAGAGAAGTCAATAGCATTCAAAGTGTGGAAGTGTTAGTGTCTCACTCGTGTGTGACTCTTTGCGACCCCATGGGCTGTAGCACACCAGGCTCCTCTGTCCACGGAATTCTCTAGGCAAGAATACTGGAGTGGGGTGCCATTTCCTTCTCCAGGGGATCTTCCTGAGCCAGGGATGGAACCTGGGCCTCCTGCATTGCAGGCTGATTCTTTACTGTCTGAGCCACCAGGGAAGCAGAGTTTAAATGCAGTATCTCTTTAGTTATACTAATAAAAGATAGAGTTTTAAGAAAGGTTTTGCTTGAAATGGTGAGGTTCTTTCCCATTAGTTATAGGCATCTATCCTGTGACTGAATCCACAAGTTGAATAAAATGAAGTGTGTAATTATCTGGTGAACATGATCTTTGTGGAGGAAAAACACAAACCTCTGATTCCCCATAACTGCCAGGGAAGTGGGAAGCGTGGTTGTTTCTGAGTTCACAGGAATACATAATTCTTTGGGTTATATAAGCTTTAAAAGCCTCTCACACATCAGCTCCTTCAATGTTTACAAGAACCCTATGAAGAAAGCGAGGCATAGCTCCTTTCCTATGTTGACAAAGGAGAAAGAGAGATACAGGCAAGCTCTCTGACATGTCCAGATTCTCAAGTGGCTGAGCCCGTGATGAGACCAGAACCCAAACCAGCTGGGCTTGGTGCTGTTTCCATCCTGAGTGTAGGGAGTGGCAGCAACTCAGGAGGCCTTGTAATGAAGTATTCATCCTACCAAAAAACAAAAAACAAAAACAAAAACCCAAAGACTACTTAAAAGCATTTTACAATATGCTTTGATGACTTCACAGTGAATTAGATGTTTCAATTCGCTTGGGAAACTTGTAAGATACAGATATTTGATTGCCATCCCTCAAAGATGAAAGATTTTAGTATGTGTATTCGACAGGTTCTCCAAAGAAACAAAACATAAGCTATAGATGTAGAGATAGATGATGTATAAGATTCATGTATCTATTTATCTATCACTCTATAAAGAGATACATTATGAGGAACATAGCTCACATGATTATGGAGGCTGAGAGGTCCCACATTTTACCATCAGCCAGCTGGAGCCATGGGAGGCTGATGGTGTACTTGCAGTCTGATTCCCAAGGTCTGTGAACCAGGAGTGCCAAGTGTATAAGTTCCAGTTTGAGGGTCCATCCAGCCTCATGTCCCAGCTCAGAGAGATGTTTTAGCTCACCAGAGCAAGAGAATTCTTCCTTCCTCTACCTTCTTGTTCAATTCAGGAACTCAGTGGATTGGCTGAGCTCCCCTGTCCCCCTCATTGGGGTGGGTCATCACTTTCAGTCAGTCTGCTGATTCAAATGTTAATCTCTTCTAGAAACATCCTCGCAGACACACCCAGAAATAATGTTTCATCTGGGCATCCCATGGCCCAGTCAAGTTGGTATATAAAATTAACCATCACAGTATGTTTGCCTAGAGTTCAGGAATCTGCATTTTAGCAAACTTCCTAGGGGCTTCCCTGGTAACTCAGATGGTAAAGAATCTGCCTGCAATGTAAAAGACCTAGGTTCGATCCTTGGGTCAGAAAGATCCCCTGGAGAAGGAAATGGCAACCCACTCCAGTATTCTTGCCTGTAGAATTCCATGGTCAGAGGAGCCTGGTGAGCTACAGACGATGGAATTGCAAACAGTTGGACACAACTAAATGACTAACCTTTCACTTTCACTTTTCACTCACCTGTCAGGTGAGTCTGACGGGATAGTTCACCCACTGCACTTTGAGAATCACTGAAGTTAGAGTGTTTGGGGCTGGGGAAAGGATAGCCAAGTCCCTTTCTGTTTCCTCTCCTGGCCGCCTCCCGCCTCCGCCCTGATGAGCAGCTGCTTATCTGATGGGCCACATTTTGGGACCATACCCAAGCTCTATTTACTGATAGATCTGGTTTGTTGTTCAGTTGCTCAGTCATGTCCAACTTTTTGCCACCCATGGACTGCAGCACACCAGGCTTCCCTGTCCATCACCATCTTCCAGAGCTTGCTCAAACTCTTGAGTCGGTGATGCCATCCAATCATCTATTCCTCTGTTGTCCCCTTCTCCTCCTGCCTTCAATCTTTCCCAGCATCAGGGACTTTTCTAATGAGTCAGCTCTTTGCATCAGGTGGCCAAAGTATCGGAGCTTCAGTCATCATCAACCCTTCTAATGAATATTCAGGATTGATTTCCTTTATGATTGACTGGTTGGATCTCCTTGAAGTTCAAGGGACTCTCAAGAGTTTTCTCCAACACCACAGTTCAAAAGCATCAATTCTTCGGTGTTCAATCGTCAAGCAGTTGTATTTTCTCCCCCTCTTTTCTGCTCTTTGCTGCTGTTTTGATGTGACATCACTATGCCAAGTCAAGATCCCTTGGTATCTGATGAATTTATCCTGTCTTTGTTTACATGCCTTCCTAAATGTTGTCATGAAAACTCTGGTTCTCTGGATGGTCTGGTCCAACCAGAAAGTCATTAATACCCAGGAACTGCAGCTGGGAGGTAGGGCCCTTTGGAGGCAGTTAGACTAGTTTGCTTACCAGAGTGCCACATGTTGGAACAAAGGGCATCGATCCCTATAAAAGTGAAGCTTTACCTTGTATATATTTGGCCTCATTCCCTATGTGTATAGTATCTTTAGGACTAATTGCCAGCATTTACTGAATGCATACGTGCATGGGTGCTTCAGTTGTGTCTGATTCTTCGCTGCCCCATGTGCTGTAAGCGGTCAGGCTCCTTTGTTATGGGGATTCTCCAGGCAAAAATACTGGAGTGGGTTGCCATGCCCTCCTCCAGGGAATCTTTCCAACCTAGGTATTAAACCAGGGTCTCTTACATCTTTTGCTTTGGCAGGCATGTTCTTTACCACTAGCGCTACCTGTGAATCTCTGACTGAGTGCATAGTTCTAGTTCGGTTGCTCAGTCATGTCTGACTCTTTGCGACCCCATGAATCACAGCACGCCAGGCCTTCTTGTCCATCACCAACTCCCAGAGTTCACCCAAACCCATGTCCATTGAGTCGGTGATGGCATCCAGCCATCTCATCCCCTGTTGTCCCCTTCTCCTTCTGCCCTCAATCCCTCCCAGCATCAGAGTTTTTTTTCCAATGAATCAACTCTTTGCATGAGGTGGCCAAAGTATTGGAGTTTCAGCTTTACTAGGTGCCAGAGAACAAATGATTTGAGTAAAATAACTAATTTTATTTTTGTAACAATCCTGTGAGAAAGTGCTATTATTATGCACTTTTTTTCTAGATGAAAAAATTGCCTTAGGCTTTCTCACTGACGAGTGAGCAAGATTTAAGCCTAGGCCACCTGCCTCATCTTTCCCACTCTACTCCGACCATACTTTGTTATGTTAGTAACTCTCTGGGGGACAGAAAGGGTGATCAAGATAGAATGTTACAATTCTTGGGTCCCCTGGACATATATACCTTCTTAATATTATGAAAAATTCACCTAAATTCCTAATTGAGGCCAACTCAAAGGCAAAAGGACACATAAGTGCAAAGACATTACCTGGCTAATAAGAGCCAAAACTCTATTTTGAGTTGCATTAACTAGACAGATATGTTTTTTCAATTGCTTGCTGACTTTCTTTTGAATGAGGACTGAATTCTGGCCCCTCTTAGTGGCTGTTCAAATTTCTATAACCTCAGTGGTTCTGGGATCAAGGAATGACGAAACTTTTTAGCAGATCCATTTTCTCTGAGCCAGTTGACAAGAACAGGGCTGTTATTTCCTATCTCAGAGCAAACTATAATCAGAAAGAAAGGCCACAACCATAAATCGACATGAATTGGGTACGATCGTCCCCGAATGACTTTGCCCTGCCAAGAGTGTTCTTAGCTTTATAACACTGGTCGACACTGGCCCTAGCCCAGCGGTTTTCAGTCTTTCTTTATGGAGGTAAATAGACTAAACTCAGCACTTTCTCAGTCTCTCAAATAAGTGCACTGACATCATTTGGAAATTACAAAAATCTGCATATCAAGCCAAATTCCACCCTGGGTTCAACATCCGCTGCTCCCCTCCCCCCAGTCAACTCCCAAGAGTATGGTTAAGTGAGGGCAGGACTTGGCCAGAAGCTTGTTATTTCTGCAGTTTTAATTACACATACTCATCCATTTGCCCAAATTAGGAGAGAGGGTTTGCAGAGGGAACCCTCACTTATTGGCTTGCTTCAATGTCTGGTTCTTCTAGCACCTAACTTGGAAATTTCAAGAAAAGTTAAGAAATGACATTTTACAGTTTTAGGGATGGAAAGAACTTGGGTCATGTGTATCCAGTTGAAACCTCATGATTTCATAGACCAGAAAACAAAAACAAACAAACAAAAACTCCCTGAGATTTAAAGAGGAAAATTGCTCAAAGTCACAAGAAAGGTATGGTGAGCCAGGCCCCCCCCACCTCCCCCCCCCAAAATGGAATCTGTCTCTCTTGCTTAGTATGTTTTCTACACAACCATCCAGAAAGGGTGATTTTTCATAGAAATTTGCTCTTGCTGTATTCAGTAGTGGAAAGGACCTAGGTTTTTAGAATCAGGGAGAGACAGGAGTGGATCCAAGTTAACTACTCCTAGTCATGTGTGCCTATTTCTTAACTTCTCTGGGTCTTAGTTTGCCTATTTATCACATGGGGAAAACTAATGCATACTTCCTGCAATTAAATGAAGTGATATTACCCAGGCAAGTGGGACACATAACTGTTTGATTCCCTTCCTCTTAGGACTCCTGGTTGCAAATGACAGAAACTCAAAGTGGCTTGAGCATAGATGGAAATTTGTTAGGTTACCTGTATGATTTTGAATAGATTTTAGTTCAAGAGAGGCTGGTGGTTTAGTTCAAGAGGAGCTAGTTCTACAGGCCTAAATGTAACGACTAGAAATGACAGCTTTGGGACTTCACTGGTGGTCCAGTGGTTAAGAATCCTTCCAATGCAGGGGACATGGGTTTGATTCCTAGTTGTGGAACTAAGATCCCATGGGGACAGGTGAACTGTGACTGCTCGCCCTGGAGCCTGAAAGCCACAACGAAGAGTCCGCATGCTGCAGCTAAGACCCAAAGAAGCCAAAAATAAATAAATAAATAAATGGTTTTTAAAAAAGAAGTGACAGCTTTCTTCTGCATCAGAGACAGTCTCAGTTCCTCTTGATGTGATAAGATGGCTGTCACACCTCCAGGCTTCTCCTCCACAAGGTTCTAGTCCAGAAAAGAAAATTTTTTCCTCAATGTTTCTGCTGTAAGCCACACTGCTCTAGCTCTGATAAAACATCAAATGGAAGAAATCAGGTACTAATTAAAATTAGTACTAGAAAAAATTACTGTGCCATCAAGCTGGGTAGTAGATTGGAAGGTCACGTGGAAGTTTTATGCCCACTCCTGCATCTGGAGGGTGGTGATGCATGAGGATGGGGCAAACCTTTAGGAATATGTAGACTAAGAATGGGGCAGGGTTACTACTATTACTACTACTAAGTCACTTCAGTCGTGTCCAACTCTGTGCAACCCCATAGATAGCAGCCCACCGAGCTCCCCTGTCCCTGGGACTCTCCAGGCAAGAACATTGGAGTGGGCTGCCATTTCCTTCTCCAGTGTATGAAAGTGAAAAGTGAAAGTGAAGTTGCTCAGTCGTGTCTAACTCTTAGCGACCTCATGGACTGCAGCCTACCAGGCTCCTCCATCCATGGGATTTTCCAGGCAAGAGTACTGGAGTGGGGTGCCATTGCCTTCTCTGAGGGTAGGGTTAGTTCACCATAAAACAATCCACATGTTCTTGATGAGATAAAGGGAATGGATACTGGAGTAGCAAAAGTAAGATTATCCTTCTTCCTTACCCTGGGCTCATCAGCACTCAGCAGCCTGTTTTCTCAAAATGTTTGTATTTCTATTTGCAAGAAGGTAACATGCATTATTAAAGTCAATGCCTCCTGGGATGAATAATTAGGCTTCTATGGTTAAAAAGAAATAATTGGTCAAGGGAAGTATTCTTTTCTGTTCAGCTATGCTTTATCTTTCCTTATAAAAACATCACACTATATTAAAATAGACAAATAGGGCTTGCAAATAGAGACATAAAATGCTATCTGTATTAAACGTCAGTTATCACATGCTATAGCACTATGTCCTATTTAGATATAATAAATGATTATTAAAGCAGAAATTACTTATGAAACATTTACTATATGCTTGGCACTGGGATTGAGGTAAGTGCTGAGGACACAAATCACCCTTACAGTAATCTATTTCAAGATTCAGTGAATGCAAAAGTGCTCATTAAGGCCCAGTCATGTGTTGACCATCTTTCCAAGCAGAACAGGAAGTAAAATATTAAAAGCCAGAAAGGCATGGTGGTTAAGTACATGCAGCTTTGAAGATGGACAGATATGTGTTCAAACTTGGCTTTTTTGCAGATCCACTGCATGATATTGAGGAACTTGCCACTGAGCTCAGTTTCTGTAAAAGAGGCATGAGAACTGTGTTTCATTTAATTGCTTATTTTTCATGGTAGTTGCGAGGATTAGAGGTCATAATGTACTTTAAGTTATTTGGCACATGTCACAAAGCAGGTTACAAAATGGTAGGTAATGTGGAAATGGTTGCATTGATTTCCTGCCATTCACCTCAAAGCCCTAACACGCACGAGTACACACACACAAATGGAGCCACTGCTTTAAGAGAAGCAAAGGCTAACTGTACATGCTGTGAGCAAACAGTGTCAGAATCTAAAGATATTTTGTAATCTCTAGCTGTTATAGTTATCTTACTATCAGTGCATTAGGCTTGCAGCTTTCCCCATGACACATGTGTCCAAGTACACGTGAAATGTGAATTGTTGATGAAACATGAGAATCAGGGTCCCTGTGTGGTTCATAGCTATGACTCTACAAAAGTAGCCTGTTTGTGGAGAGGAAAGGCCAACTGCTAACTGTGTGACAAAGAAAGTAACACTGGGGCTTGGAAATAGCAATGATAGAACTTCTACTTCTGGTCATGATGGATTAACAGGTACTTTATCCCTTAGACTTTTTAACATATTAATCATAATTGTTTTGAATTCCTGGCCTGAAAATTCTGACACTCATGACATATTTGACTCTGGCTCTGATGTTTGTTTAGTCTTCAAACTGTGTGTTTTGCCTTTTAGAATGTCTTGCAATTTTCTGTTGAAATGCAGGTATGATGTACTAGGTGGAAGGAGCCATGACAAACAGGCCTTTAGTGCGGTAGTGGTGGGGCATGGGGAGAGGAGAGAGGGCAGTCCTTCTATAGTCTGCTGATGAGATCTCAGTCTTTTGGTGAGCTTATTCCCCTGGACTCTGAGCCTCACCAGTGCTTCCTAGTTTTTTTCCTTTTTAAGTGGGAGTAGGTGGCTCGAGGGGGTTGGAGTTGAATATTTTCTTGCCCCTAGATAGGCTAGACTTTGCTATAACCATAGCAGGTGAAGTGCTGGTAAATAATTTTTCCTGAGGGCAGCCCTTATGAAAAACAACAAATGTTCTGGCACAGTGGCAATGACTCTTTTTTTCTCCCCCTGATGGAAGCATGCAACTTTTTCCAATATTCACTGGGGGGACCCGACAGAATTCCTGGAAGTAAAACTCACATGCACGACTAAAGATCCCAAATGCCACAATGAAGATGGAAGATCACACATGTTGCAACTGAGACCCAACACAGCCAAGTGAATAAATAAAAAAAAGAAAAAAAGAAAAGGGAATCCTAAGAGGCTGAGAGATACATGCTCATTTCTTCTTTAGTCTTGTTGTTAGGTAGACCGTCCTTGTCCTGGGTGAGAAATGAGACAGGACAGCATGCTGGGGAAAGGCAGGGTTGTTACTCTCATGGAAAGTCCCCTCATGGAAAATAGCAACTCTACTTTCTCACTGAGAGCCATAGTTTCTTGAAAAAGGTTATAGAATCTCTGTGTTGTGCTCATGGCACTGGTACCCATGGTTGAATGACTTTGAACTAAAGTATCATCCAGAAAGGGCTTCCTAAGATGGCTCAGTGGGTAAAGAATCCACCTACAAATGCAGGAGACACAAGAGATGTGGGTTCGATCCCTGGTTTGGGAAGATCCCCTGGAGAAGGAAATGGCAACCCACTCTAGTATTCTTGCCTGGGAAATCCCATGGACAGAGGAGCCTGGTGGGCTCTTCCATGGGGTCACAGAAGAGATGGACATGAATGAGCGACTGAGCATACATGCACACACCATCCAGAAAGTGGCAGATCCCACCTCAACGATCCACATTACTTAGAAGACTCTATTTCCAGGAGGAATGCATTGAGCACTATAACTCTCTCAGGAGTAACCTTCAAAGGGCACATTCTGGGCTACCTGCAGGGAAGATCATGGTCAGGAAGGTTGTGTTGGAAGATGGAGGAATGGAAGGGAACTCACATAACTGGAAGGTTGGCTATGAATCAGGCACTAAGACAGGTACTTTGCCATATGTTTTCATCCAATATATTGTTAGATGCCTACCATTTTCTGGTTATTTCTTCTAACTCTCAAAACATGCTGATGAATTTGGGTAGGTAGCTATGGTGCTTTGGTGAGTCCTAGGTTGGGAAGATCCCCTAGAGAAGGAAATGGCAACCCACTCCAGTATTCTTGCTTGGAGAATCTCATGGACAAAGGAGCCTGGCAGCTTAGAATCCATGGGGTTGTAAGAGTTGGACATGACTTAGCACCTAAACCACCACCATTTGCAAAATGGTGATAGTAAGAGCTTTCCCCTTACAGGCTTCTTTGGAGGATGAAATGAACTAATATGTGACAAATATAAAGGGTTCTGTCAACACAGTCTATTACTGCCATTGCTATAGGTCAGGAAACTAAAATTTGAAGAGCTGTGTCTAGGGTCACACAGCCAAGAATCTGTCAACTTCAGATGAAGGGGTCAGCTTTTGACTTGGATGAGCAGATGCAATGGGGAGTGTCATGTACAGATTGATACTTGCCATCTGTCTTTACAAGGATCAAATTATGTGCTGCTGCGGCTGCTATCGACATCTCCTGAAAGGAGTCCAGAGTGGAGATCAGGAATGAGGCCCTCTCTGCTCTGGGTAAACTGGCAAAACAGGTCTTCAGATAGATATTTTCAGGAGAAGATATTATGGGCCCAGTTCTTACATCTCTTCATCTCTAGAAAAGCACTAAAATCCTTCATGGTGATGTCTACTCCCTGTGACTGCAGTAACCTTTATGAAACCAGCAGAAAACTGCAGAAAATATGTGCTTGGTTGCATGTATTCCCCTTCACCAAAGTCATGTATATGTACTGGCCTTTCCCCCATTCCTCTTTGGAGCACTATCTCAGTGCTATCTGAAATGCTGTCTCCCGGGCTATAGTCCTCATTTTGCTCCAAATAAAACTTAACTCACCACTCTCATATTTTGCATTCTTTTTCAGTTGACAGGAGAGTGCTAAAGGGCTAGACAAGGCTAAGATGGTAGAGAATTGCCTGCAGGGGAGCTTGGATATTGTAAGTAAGTGCTGTGAGAATGCAGTTTTCAAAAGTGAATTTTTTTCCCTGTGGGAGCATCCCTGAAGCTTGGCTTTTACTGATAATCATGCAGGATATGATCTCCTGGTAAGATAAATGGGGAATGGGGTCCCCCAGACACAAATGGTGAGTCATGGCCTATTTTGATTCAGGTTAAAAGGGTAACCTGGTGAAATTCCAAGGCTGGTTGGTGAAAAGAGCTTTCTTTTTTGCTTTCTTTATGGAGATAGATTTTGTAAACAGAGTTTCCCAGACAGGAAGAGGAAACTATGTTCCAGTAAAAACAAGTCACTTGAGGAGAACAAGGAAGGAAGCTGCGTAGGTGTTTGGGGCTACTTGCTTTGGTTCTGGATAGCATTTTAGATCCTTTCATGTGGCCAAGGAATTTAATCACCATCAGAAGAAAGCTGATAAGGACACTGCAGGCTGATAGAACCCTATCATTGATGTCTTCAGGGAGGCATAGTATTGTGCCTAAAATACTCCCCCCATATTTGTTGTTTATGCCAATTGAGGGATTTCAAGTCCTTTTTGATGTTTGCATTTTAATTTCTCCCAAATATGTTGTTACTGTTGTCTCAAAGATTCATAGCTTCTATGTTGAATTGTGCAGGCCTGGAGTGTTTATTCCTATTTTGCAAATGAGAAAGCAGTTTCTAAGAGAATACACTTCCTGATTAAAGTTACTCAGCTGGTGAGTCATAGCACTGAAGTTGAACCCAGAGCTTAAGAAGAAGCCCACTGGCCTGGAGGCAATACGTGTTGGGGGGTGGGTGGGCATTTGTACATGAGGGTGAGAGTAGCCTGTGAGATATGAAAGCAGAGGTCCAGTCTTCATCACATTGCACGCTGCTGCCCAGTCGTGTGCCAGGAGGCTTCAGGTATTTGTTTAAACGCACTGAAAGGAAAGCACCAGAAGTCATGGTTGGCTTGGGACTAGGGCAGGGCTGAGCCTTTTTGTAGCAAGAGAAGAAGTCCTGGCTCAGGACAATGAAGCTTTAACAAAAACTGCCCAAGAGATGTGCTTTTAGACTGTAACATGCAACAGCTATAAGATATGTTGCTTCCCCTTGTTTTTGTCAAAAAGGAAGTGTCTGGGACCAGGAAGTAGAAGGAGACACATCCTCTGTCTCTGTGTTGCCCCAGCATCCAACAGCCACCCTTCAATACCGCCTGTGCATCTTAACATGCCTGCCGTGTCCTCCCTCCCCTTCTGCCTGACACTCTAGTGACTCTGGCACATAGCCATCTTCCCCCACTCCAGGTGAAGCTCTTTGGACCCAGTCTAAGGAAGACAAGTGGGCCCCTTCATCTTACTGGAGACGGTGCAGGGAAGCGAGGCTGTGCAGGCAAGCAGCCTTGGGGTCTCCCATATGCATCCCCAGCCTTACAGTAGCTCCCCTATCCCTCACCCTCTGCCATGGCCCAAACCACAGGCCCAGGTGTGTGGTCTGAATGAGTCAGATTTCACTCTTTGGAGAAAATGCAGGGAAAACAATCTGCCAGGGAAGTTTAGAGAGCGCCCTGAAGAGCTTATTTAGTGTGGAATCCCAGGGAGTGTGGTAGGGCTATCAGAGAGGGTGATTTGTTCTTTCTACCTGGCTCCCCAACCTTGGGGGACTGTCCTCTGCTCATTCACACAGAGGGATGCCAGCTTCTCAGCCACCGTGTGCAGCTGCCAGACCCTCACTAAGGGACAGAACTGCTGTTTCTGGAAGCTTTCATTTAGTTTTAAATAGTTAGCAAGACTACAGAAGAGCCTGACCTAGTGAGTATGTCTCCCGTGCCAAATGAAAACCAGTAAACAGCACCAGGAGTAACAATGGTAATAGCAGAGGTGAGCTTTAATTGAACCCATGATATGTGCCAGACGCTGTTTTAATTGCACTGCATTCATTATTTACCTTAGTCCTTACAGCCATATGTAGTAGTTACAACAAATCAACTCTGAATACTCATTGGAAAGACTGATGCTGAAGCTGTAACTCCAGTATTTTGGTCAACTGATGTAAACAGCTGACTCATTGGAAAGATCCCTGATGCTGGCAGGAGAAGAGGGCGTCAGAGGATGCGATAAATAGATGGCATCACCGATGCAATGAACAGGAGCTTGGGCAAACTTCAGAAGGTGGTGAGGGACAGAGAGGCCTGGCGTGCTGCAATCCATGGGGTTGTAAAGAGTTGGACATGACTAGGTGACAAAACAACAATGACCATCTCATCTCAAGATGAAAAGTTTGAGTCTCCAGGAGCTTACATCATTTGCCCAGGGACAAAGTTATGTGATGGCAAGTACCTGACAGAGCTTGGTTCTATCACCGTTCTTTTGACTCCCCAGCCCAGCCTTGTAGCTACTACATCACACAACTTCTCTCTGATGCCAAGCATCTGTGCATATGTTATGTGATGGCCTTTGCCGACATAAAAAAAAAAGTGAAAGAGAGTGTTAGTCACTTAGTCATGTCAAACTCATGTCAAACCTATGAACTGTAGCCCACCAGGCTCCTCTGTCCATGAGATTTTTCCAGGCAAGAATACTGGAGTGGTTTGCCATTTCCTACTCCAGGGATCTTCCTGACCCAGGGATCAAGCCTGTGTCTCCTGCATTGCAGGTAGATTATCTACTCTCTGAGCCAGCATGGAAGACCCTTTGCTGGCATAGTCTCTCCCCAGATGGAGTTCAGTGAGACTGAACACTCCTGCACCTCCCCTGCCATGGCCATGCCTGCTGAGCCCGTGAACCTCATCAGCAGTTTCTGGGGGCCTCTGACCTCATGTCCTGCTACCTTTCAGACCCCTCACTCCTCTTGTTCTGCTCTCATTGTCCTCCTCATAGTTCCTCAAAACACATTAAGAATCTCCTTGTTTCAGGGACTGTACTTCTTCTGTTGTTCTAGAATGTTCTTTACCCTGATGACTACTGGGTTCACACCCTTGTTTCACTCAAGTCTGCTCAAGTATCATATTAGCTAACAGGCTGTTTCTGTTGTGTATAAAAAAGCATCCTCTTCTCCCCCTACCACGCTGGGCCTCTATCCCTTTCCACTGTTTCATTTTCCAATTGCACTTTATAACAAATGTTTACATATTAAGGTTGTTGCTGTTCAGTTGCGAAGTTGCATCTGACTCTTTGCAATCCTATGGACTGTAACACGTCAGGCTCCTCCATCCTTCACTATCTCTTGGAGTTTGCTCAGATTCATGTCCATGAGTTTGCAGTACAGCCTTGAACAAAACATACAAAAGATTGCTGAGCTCATGGAGTTTATATTAAAGTGATACTGAGTATGAAAAGGATTTGAATACCATCAGTGCCAAGTTAACATTAACTAGCAAATCAACATTATTCTGGTAGATGTTGTTGGTTGCCTTCTTGGCATCCATCCTATTTCTCCTGAGTTCCAGAGACCCAGTTACATCTTGGTGCCTGTCTCTCCCACATATTTTATATTTCTGGCATCACTGACCATAGCCATAGCCTCAGGAATAAATCCTCGCTATGGTGGTCCCAGATCCATTTGTTAGAGGTTGGGGTAGGAATGGGCATGTGACCTGGGTCTGGATAATGAGAAGGGATAGAGGTTTTGTGGGAAAAGTATTCTTGCTTCTAAGAAGAAGACAAGAGAAGAGACAGCCTCATTTCTGCCTCTGGAAGCTGTCATGTCCAGGTGTCACATCTGGACCTGGCATGGAGGAACTGAATAACTTCCTAAACTGAGGAAGAAAGCAATATTGAAAATGCAAAGTGGAAAAATGGAAAGGAATTGGGCACTTGATACAGTTATCAGCCACAAATTCAGAATTATTACCTAATTCTCAAATCTGCCCACCTTTGGACTTGTTGCTCCCTTTCCAAATTATTGAAGTCAATGTGAATTGGCATATCCTATTATTTGATCCAAGGGCACTTTAATTTATATGTTATTATTTGTTACCACTTCCACTGCTTAACAAGAACATTACTGGAGTTGGGTCTGTTTCATATTTATGTTTGTATTTGTATTCCTTGATGCATATAGCATATTATATTTGATATAGAGTGGATAATGAATGCGTATCTTAATGGAAATGTATTTACAAGCATGTATTTATAGCTTTGTATTTATGTGATCCTTTAGATTTTTGCAGGTCATGGATTCCATGCTTTACACAGATATATGAGAGGATAATAAATACCACTGTACTGGCAAATGTTTGGGTATCACAAATTCACAATTTTAAAATTAAAAAAATATCCATATATAAGTTCAGATTCAGTGTGTCTAAAATGGATTCACTTCCAGCAACAGCATATAGTATAAGTCAACAGAAACATCTTTTATTGAACCCCATGAGCATGGCTGAGACTTGCAATTCCACTGAATAAGCAAAGATGAACCTGCCCTGTTACTGACTGTGTGTTCATGCCAGTGAGTTACAATGAAGGCGGGGTCCACCCTGACCCATGAGTTTATTTGATGAGGTCATGGGAACTGGACAAGGTTTGCCCTCGGTTCCAAGCTGACAGCCTGAGGTCTGAGGATGTGTGTTTGCATGTCATATGCCAATTACTCTGCTTTCACAGGTGGAGAAGCTGAGACAAAAGCAGTAGGTAGACAACTGGTCTACTTCAGAAGGACACTGAGACTTTATGGGGAGAGTTCTCAGTGCTCCCCAGAGTGTATATGCCCCTCCAAGGAGCAGGCCCTTCCATTCAATTCTGCTTTGCGTTCAATACCTATGTCATGTTTGGCACCGGGAGGGATATAAAGCTGAGAAAAAAGCAAACTTTCCTCAAGGCATGAACCATCTAGTCGAAGAATATGACAAGTATATAATTTGTTCATACATATGTTCATTTGTTCATTCATTCCTTCATTCATTCAACCAACTTCTAGAAACTTGAAATAACGCAATGGTTAGTGCAGGTGTGGCCTCCGCCTCAGTGAAGATTGTATCCTAACAGAGAAGGTGTATGTTTAAGCGTGTATTACCTAATCAGTAATCTAAGTATACTGTTGATATATGCAACAGGGAAAGAAGGAGAGGATGCCATGAGAACACTGACAAACTGATCCAAATTAGGAGGACTTTTATCTCCATTTTACAAATGAAGAACCACCTGAGGAATTAAATAACTTGCTTATGATCACTCGGGTAGGTGTGATGGAGCCAGGCTGTCCTAACCAGAGCCCTTAACCACTCTCCTCTGTAGGGAAAGGTTGTGAGCTCCAGGTTTGCCATGGAGTGGGCAGTTGGAATAAGACTGGACCCTCAAGGAGGCATATGGGCAGGGGTTGTAAGTAATGAAAAATATTGTCAAGGGCAGCACAGGAGCACAACAGCCTGCAGGGGTCTTTAGGGAGAGAGAGATCCATCTGAAAGAAACAGAAGTGATTTCCCAGGGAGGGTGTGCTTTCCTTCGGACCCTGAAACAAGTATGGAAGGGTAACTACAAGAGGAGAGAGATAAAAGGTAAAAAGAGTGCTACAGGCAGAGAGAAGAGTGTGTAGAATAAGGGATCAGCAGAGGCAGGGTGGGGCTTCCCTGATAGCTCAGCTGGTAAAGAATCTGCCTGCCATGCAGGAGACCCCAGTTTGAGTCCTGGGTTGGGAAGATCCAATGGAGAAGGGATAGGCTACCCACTCCAGTATTCTTGGGCTTCCCTTGTGGCTCAGCTGGTAAAGAATCCACCTACAAGGTGGGAGACCTGGGTTCGATCCCTGGGTTGGGAAGATCCCCTGGAGAAAGGAATCCACTCCAGTACTCTGGCCTGGAGAATTCCATGGACTGTATAGTCCATGGGCTGGTAAAGAGTCTGACACGACTGTGTTAAAGATCTCATCACCAGCCCTTCCTTCTGCCTTGCCTGTTTCTTCCGGAGATTCTCAATAGCACATGGATACACACAGAACAGCAGCTCGTTGTTCAATAGTCCTCGGAGTCTCCACGTTACCACCACTGAGCAGCAAAGAAACCAAAGGCAGCATCTATTTTGACTCAGGAACCAGAGATCATCCAGCTCGAAGCTCCCATTTACTGTCCAGGAATTGAAGCAGGATGGGAAGAGACCATCACCAAACCATGAAGCCCTTTACTCAGGAATTCTGTTCCCTCCCCAGCCTCTTCCACCCTTCTTCCACCCTAATCAGTTCAGTTCAGTTCAGTTGTTCAGTCGTGTCTGACTCTGCACTCCATGGACTGCAGCATGCCAGGCTCTCCTGTCCATGACCAACTCCCAGAGTTTACTCAAACTCATGTCTATTGAGTCAGTAATGCCTTCCAATCATCTCATGCTCTATTATCCCTTTCTCTTCCTGCCTTCAATCTTTCCCAACATCAGGGTCTTTTCAAATGAGTCAGTTCTTCACATCAGGTGGTCAAAGTATTGGAGTTTCAGCTTCAGCATCAGTCCTTAACTGATTTCCTTTAGGATGGACTGGTTGGATCTCCTTGCAGTCCAAGGGACTCTCAAGAGTCTTCTCCAACCACAGTTCAAAAGCATCAATTCTTCTACACTTAGCTTTCTTTATGGTCCAACTCTCACATTCATATGTGACTACTGGAAAAACCATAGCCTTGACTAGGTGGACCTTTATTGGCAAAGTAATGTCT
>SJYC01037771.1:0-31326 GCA_006408675.1 Madoqua kirkii
AATCTAAAGATATTTTGTAATCTCTAGCTGTTATAAGTTATCTTACTATCAGTGCATTAGGCTTGCAGCTTTCCCCATGACACATGTGTCCAAGTACACGTGAAATGTGAATTGTTGATGAAACATGAGAATCAGGGTCCCTGTGTGGTTCATAGCTATGACTCTACAAAAGTAGCCTGTTTGTGGAGAGGAAAGGCCAACTGCTAACTGTGTGACAAAGAAAGTAACACTGGGGCTTGGAAATAGCAATGATAGAACTTCTACTTCTGGTCATGATGGATTAACAGGTACTTTATCCCTTAGACTTTTTAACATATTAATCATAATTGTTTTGAATTCCTGGCCTGAAAATTCTGACACTCATGACATATTTGACTCTGGCTCTGATGTTTGTTTAGTCTTCAAACTGTGTGTTTTGCCTTTTAGAATGTCTTGCAATTTTCTGTTGAAATGCAGGTATGATGTACTAGGTGGAAGGAGCCATGACAAACAGGCCTTTAGTGCGGTAGTGGTGGGGCATGGGGAGAGGAGAGAGGGCAGTCCTTCTATAGTCTGCTGATGAGATCTCAGTCTTTTGGTGAGCTTATTCCCCTGGACTCTGAGCCTCACCAGTGCTTCCTAGTTTTTTTCCTTTTTAAGTGGGAGTAGGTGGCTCGAGGGGGTTGGAGTTGAATATTTTCTTGCCCCTAGATAGGCTAGACTTTGCTATAACCATAGCAGGTGAAGTGCTGGTAAATAATTTTTCCTGAGGGCAGCCCTTATGAAAAACAACAAATGTTCTGGCACAGTGGCAATGACTCTTTTTTTCTCCCCCTGATGGAAGCATGCAACTTTTTCCAATATTCACTGGGGGGACCCGACAGAATTCCTGGAAGTAAAACTCACATGCACGACTAAAGATCCCAAATGCCACAATGAAGATGGAAGATCACACATGTTGCAACTGAGACCCAACACAGCCAAGTGAATAAATAAAAAAAAGAAAAAAAGAAAAGGGAATCCTAAGAGGCTGAGAGATACATGCTCATTTCTTCTTTAGTCTTGTTGTTAGGTAGACCTGTCCTTGTCCTGGGTGAGAAATGAGACAGGACAGCATGCTGGGGAAAGGCAGGGTTGTTACTCTCATGGAAAGTCCCCTCATGGAAAATAGCAACTCTACTTTCTCACTGAGAGCCATAGTTTCTTGAAAAAGGTTATAGAATCTCTGTGTTGTGCTCATGGCACTGGTACCCATGGTTGAATGACTTTGAACTAAAGTATCATCCAGAAAGGGCTTCCTAAGATGGCTCAGTGGGTAAAGAATCCACCTACAAATGCAGGAGACACAAGAGATGTGGGTTCGATCCCTGGTTTGGGAAGATCCCCTGGAGAAGGAAATGGCAACCCACTCTAGTATTCTTGCCTGGGAAATCCCATGGACAGAGGAGCCTGGTGGGCTCTTCCATGGGGTCACAGAAGAGATGGACATGAATGAGCGACTGAGCATACATGCACACACCATCCAGAAAGTGGCAGATCCCACCTCAACGATCCACATTACTTAGAAGACTCTATTTCCAGGAGGAATGCATTGAGCACTATAACTCTCTCAGGAGTAACCTTCAAAGGGCACATTCTGGGCTACCAGCAGGGAAGATCATGGTCAGGAAGGTTGTGTTGGAAGATGGAGGAATGGAAGGGAACTCACATAACTGGAAGGTTGGCTATGAATCAGGCACTAAGACAGGTACTTTGCCATATGTTTTCATCCAATATATTGTTAGATGCCTACCATTTTCTGGTTATTTCTTCTAACTCTCAAAACATGCTGATGAATTTGGGTAGGTAGCTATGGTGCTTTGGTGAGTCCTAGGTTGGGAAGATCCCCTAGAGAAGGAAATGGCAACCCACTCCAGTATTCTTGCTTGGAGAATCTCATGGACAAAGGAGCCTGGCAGCTTAGAATCCATGGGGTTGTAAGAGTTGGACATGACTTAGCACCTAAACCACCACCATTTGCAAAATGGTGATAGTAAGAGCTTTCCCCTTACAGGCTTCTTTGGAGGATGAAATGAACTAATATGTGACAAATATAAAGGGTTCTGTCAACACAGTCTATTACTGCCATTGCTATAGGTCAGGAAACTAAAATTTGAAGAGCTGTGTCTAGGGTCACACAGCCAAGAATCTGTCAACTTCAGATGAAGGGGTCAGCTTTTGACTTGGATGAGCAGATGCAATGGGGAGTGTCATGTACAGATTGATACTTGCCATCTGTCTTTACAAGGATCAAATTATGTGCTGCTGCGGCTGCTATCGACATCTCCTGAAAGGAGTCCAGAGTGGAGATCAGGAATGAGGCCCTCTCTGCTCTGGGTAAACTGGCAAAACAGGTCTTCAGATAGATATTTTCAGGAGAAGATATTATGGGCCCAGTTCTTACATCTCTTCATCTCTAGAAAAGCACTAAAATCCTTCATGGTGATGTCTACTCCCTGTGACTGCAGTAACCTTTATGAAACCAGCAGAAAACTGCAGAAAATATGTGCTTGGTTGCATGTATTCCCCTTCACCAAAGTCATGTATATGTACTGGCCTTTCCCCCATTCCTCTTTGGAGCAATATCTCAGTGCTATCTGAAATGCTGTCTCCCGGGCTATAGTCCTCATTTTGCTCCAAATAAAACTTAACTCACCACTCTCATATTTTGCATTCTTTTTCAGTTGACAGGAGAGTGCTAAAGGGCTAGACAAGGCTAAGATGGTAGAGAATTGCCTGCAGGGGAGCTTGGATATTGTAAGTAAGTGCTGTGAGAATGCAGTTTTCAAAAGTGAATTTTTTTCCCTGTGGGAGCATCCCTGAAGCTTGGCTTTTACTGATAATCATGCAGGATATGATCTCCTGGTAGATAAATGGGGAATGGGGTCCCCCAGACACAAATGGTGAGTCATGGCCTATTTTGATTCAGGTTAAAAGGGTAACCTGGTGAAATTCCAAGGCTGGTTGGTGAAAAGAGCTTTCTTTTTTGCTTTCTTTATGGAGATAGATTTTGTAAACAGAGTTTCCCAGACAGGAAGAGGAAACTATGTTCCAGTAAAAACAAGTCACTTGAGGAGAACAAGGAAGGAAGCTGCGTAGGTGTTTGGGGCTACTTGCTTTGGTTCTGGATAGCATTTTAGATCCTTTCATGTGGCCAAGGAATTTAATCACCATCAGAAGAAAGCTGATAAGGACACTGCAGGCTGATAGAACCCTATCATTGATGTCTTCAGGGAGGCATAGTATTGTGCCTAAAATACTCCCCCCATATTTGTTGTTTATGCCAATTGAGGGATTTCAAGTCCTTTTTGATGTTTGCATTTTAATTTCTCCCAAATATGTTGTTACTGTTGTCTCAAAGATTCATAGCTTCTATGTTGAATTGTGCAGGCCTGGAGTGTTTATTCCTATTTTGCAAATGAGAAAGCAGTTTCTAAGAGAATACACTTCCTGATTAAAGTTACTCAGCTGGTGAGTCATAGCACTGAAGTTGAACCCAGAGCTTAAGAAGAAGCCCACTGGCCTGGAGGCAATACGTGTTGGGGGGTGGGTGGGCATTTGTACATGAGGGTGAGAGTAGCCTGTGAGATATGAAAGCAGAGGTCCAGTCTTCATCACATTGCACGCTGCTGCCCAGTCGTGTGCCAGGAGGCTTCAGGTATTTGTTTAAACGCACTGAAAGGAAAGCACCAGAAGTCATGGTTGGCTTGGGACTAGGGCAGGGCTGAGCCTTTTTGTAGCAAGAGAAGAAGTCCTGGCTCAGGACAATGAAGCTTTAACAAAAACTGCCCAAGAGATGTGCTTTTAGACTGTAACATGCAACAGCTATAAGATATGTTGCTTCCCCTTGTTTTTGTCAAAAAGGAAGTGTCTGGGACCAGGAAGTAGAGGAGACACATCCTCTGTCTCTGTGTTGCCCCAGCATCCAACAGCCACCCTTCAATACCGCCTGTGCATCTTAACATGCCTGCCGTGTCCTCCCTCCCCTTCTGCCTGACACTCTAGTGACTCTGGCACATAGCCATCTTCCCCCACTCCAGGTGAAGCTCTTTGGACCCAGTCTAAGGAAGACAAGTGGGCCCCTTCATCTTACTGGAGACGGTGCAGGGAAGCGAGGCTGTGCAGGCAAGCAGCCTTGGGGTCTCCCATATGCATCCCCAGCCTTACAGTAGCTCCCCTATCCCTCACCCTCTGCCATGGCCCAAACCACAGGCCCAGGTGTGTGGTCTGAATGAGTCAGATTTCACTCTTTGGAGAAAATGCAGGGAAAACAATCTGCCAGGGAAGTTTAGAGAGCGCCCTGAAGAGCTTATTTAGTGTGGAATCCCAGGGAGTGTGGTAGGGCTATCAGAGAGGGTGACTTGTTCTTTCTACCTGGCTCCCCAACCTTGGGGGACTGTCCTCTGCTCATTCACACAGAGGGATGCCAGCTTCTCAGCCACCGTGTGCAGCTGCCAGACCCTCACTAAGGGACAGAACTGCTGTTTCTGGAAGCTTTCATTTAGTTTTAAATAGTTAGCAAGACTACAGAAGAGCCTGACCTAGTGAGTATGTCTCCCGTGCCAAATGAAAACCAGTAAACAGCACCAGGAGTAACAATGGTAATAGCAGAGGTGAGCTTTAATTGAACCCATGATATGTGCCAGACGCTGTTTTAATTGCACTGCATTCATTATTTACCTTAGTCCTTACAGCCATATGTAGTAGTTACAACAAATCAACTCTGAATACTCATTGGAAAGACTGATGCTGAAGCTGTAACTCCAGTATTTTGGTCAACTGATGTAAACAGCTGACTCATTGGAAAGATCCCTGATGCTGGCAGGAGAAGAGGGCGTCAGAGGATGTGATAAATAGATGGCATCACCGATGCAATGAACAGGAGCTTGGGCAAACTTCAGAAGGTGGTGAGGGACAGAGAGGCCTGGCGTGCTGCAATCCATGGGGTTGTAAAGAGTTGGACATGACTAGGTGACAAAACAACAATGACCATCTCATCTCAAGATGAAAAGTTTGAGTCTCCAGGAGCTTACATCATTTGCCCAGGGACAAAGTTATGTGATGGCAAGTACCTGACAGAGCTTGGTTCTATCACCGTTCTTTTGACTCCCCAGCCCAGCCTTGTAGCTACTACATCACACAACTTCTCTCTGATGCCAAGCATCTGTGCATATGTTATGTGATGGCCTTTGCCGACATAAAAAAAAAAGTGAAAGAGAGTGTTAGTCACTTAGTCATGTCAAACTCATGTCAAACCTATGAACTGTAGCCCACCAGGCTCCTCTGTCCATGAGATTTTTCCAGGCAAGAATACTGGAGTGGTTTGCCATTTCCTACTCCAGGGATCTTCCTGACCCAGGGATCAAGCCTGTGTCTCCTGCATTGCAGGTAGATTATCTACTCTCTGAGCCAGCATGGAAGACCCTTTGCTGGCATAGTCTCTCCCCAGATGGAGTTCAGTGAGACTGAACACTCCTGCACCTCCCCTGCCATGGCCATGCCTGCTGAGCCCGTGAACCTCATCAGCAGTTTCTGGGGGCCTCTGACCTCATGTCCTGCTACCTTTCAGACCCCTCACTCCTCTTGTTCTGCTCTCATTGTCCTCCTCATAGTTCCTCAAAACACATTAAGAATCTCCTTGTTTCAGGGACTGTACTTCTTCTGTTGTTCTAGAATGTTCTTTACCCTGATGACTACTGGGTTCACACCCTTGTTTCACTCAAGTCTGCTCAAGTATCATATTAGCTAACAGGCTGTTTCTGTTGTGTATAAAAAAGCATCCTCTTCTCCCCCTACCACGCTGGGCCTCTATCCCTTTCCACTGTTTCATTTTCCAATTGCACTTTATAACAAATGTTTACATATTAAGGTTGTTGCTGTTCAGTTGCGAAGTTGCATCTGACTCTTTGCAATCCTATGGACTGTAACACGTCAGGCTCCTCCATCCTTCACTATCTCTTGGAGTTTGCTCAGATTCATGTCCATGAGTTTGCAGTACAGCCTTGAACAAAACATACAAAAGATTGCTGAGCTCATGGAGTTTATATTAAAGTGATACTGAGTATGAAAAGGATTTGAATACCATCAGTGCCAAGTTAACATTAACTAGCAAATCAACATTATTCTGGTAGATGTTGTTGGTTGCCTTCTTGGCATCCATCCTATTTCTCCTGAGTTCCAGAGACCCAGTTACATCTTGGTGCCTGTCTCTCCCACATATTTTATATTTCTGGCATCACTGACCATAGCCATAGCCTCAGGAATAAATCCTCGCTATGGTGGTCCCAGATCCATTTTTAGAGGTTGGGGTAGGAATGGGCATGTGACCTGGGTCTGGATAATGAGAAGGGATAGAGGTTTTGTGGGAAAAGTATTCTTGCTTCTAAGAAGAAGACAAGAGAAGAGACAGCCTCATTTCTGCCTCTGGAAGCTGTCATGTCCAGGTGTCACATCTGGACCTGGCATGGAGGAACTGAATAACTTCCTAAACTGAGGAAGAAAGCAATATTGAAAATGCAAAGTGGAAAAATGGAAAGGAATTGGGCACTTGATACAGTTATCAGCCACAAATTCAGAATTATTACCTAATTCTCAAATCTGCCCACCTTTGGACTTGTTGCTCCCTTTCCAAATTATTGAAGTCAATGTGAATTGGCATATCCTATTATTTGATCCAAGGGCACTTTAATTTATATGTTATTATTTGTTACCACTTCCACTGCTTAACAAGAACATTACTGGAGTTGGGTCTGTTTCATATTTATGTTTGTATTTGTATTCCTTGATGCATATAGCATATTATATTTGATATAGAGTGGATAATGAATGCGTATCTTAATGGAAATGTATTTACAAGCATGTATTTATAGCTTTGTATTTATATGATCCTTTAGATTTTTGCAGGTCATGGATTCCATGCTTTACACAGATATATGAGAGGATAATAAATACCACTGTACTGGCAAATGTTTGGGTATCACAAATTCACAATTTTAAAATTAAAAAAATATCCATATATAAGTTCAGATTCAGTGTGTCTAAAATGGATTCACTTCCAGCAACAGCATATAGTATAAGTCAACAGAAACATCTTTTATTGAACCCCATGAGCATGGCTGAGACTTGCAATTCCACTGAATAAGCAAAGATGAACCTGCCCTGTTACTGACTGTGTGTTCATGCCAGTGAGTTAGAATGAAGGCGGGGTCCACCCTGACCCATGAGTTTATTTGATGAGGTCATGGGAACTGGACAAGGTTTGCCCTCGGTTCCAAGCTGACAGCCTGAGGTCTGAGGATGTGTGTTTGCATGTCATATGCAATTACTCTGCTTTCACAGGTGGAGAAGCTGAGACAAAAGCAGTAGGTAGACAACTGGTCTACTTCAGAAGGACACTGAGACTTTATGGGGAGAGTTCTCAGTGCTCCCCAGAGTGTATATGCCCCTCCAAGGAGCAGGCCCTTCCATTCAATTCTGCTTTGCGTTCAATACCTATGTCATGTTTGGCACCGGGAGGGATATAAAGCTGAGAAAAAAGCAAACTTTCCTCAAGGCATGAACCATCTAGTCGAAGAATATGACAAGTATATAATTTGTTCATACATATGTTCATTTGTTCATTCATTCCTTCATTCATTCAACCAACTTCTAGAAACTTGAAATAACGCAATGGTTAGTGCAGGTGTGGCCTCCGCCTCAGTGAAGATTGTATCCTAACAGAGAAGGTGTATGTTTAAGCGTGTATTACCTAATCAGTAATCTAAGTATACTGTTGATATATGCAACAGGGAAAGAAGGAGAGGATGCCATGAGAACACTGACAAACTGATCCAAATTAGGAGGACTTTTATCTCCATTTTACAAATGAAGAACCACCTGAGGAATTAAATAACTTGCTTATGATCACTCGGGTAGGTGTGATGGAGCCAGGCTGTCCTAACCAGAGCCCTTAACCACTCTCCTCTGTAGGGAAAGGTTGTGAGCTCCAGGTTTGCCATGGAGTGGGCAGTTGGAATAAGACTGGACCCTCAAGGAGGCATATGGGCAGGGGTTGTAAGTAATGAAAAATATTGTCAAGGGCAGCACAGGAGCACAACAGCCTGCAGGGGTCTTTAGGGAGAGAGAGATCCATCTGAAAGAAACAGAAGTGATTTCCCAGGGAGGGTGTGCTTTCCTTCGGACCCTGAAACAAGTATGGAAGGGTAACTACAAGAGGAGAGAGATAAAAGGTAAAAAGAGTGCTACAGGCAGAGAGAAGAGTGTGTAGAATAAGGGATCAGCAGAGGCAGGGTGGGGCTTCCCTGATAGCTCAGCTGGTAAAGAATCTGCCTGCCATGCAGGGACCCCAGTTTGAGTCCTGAATATGGGCAGGGGTTGTAAGTAATGAAAAATATTGTCAAGGGCAGCACAGGAGCACAACAGCCTGCAGGGGTCTTTAGGGAGAGAGAGATCCATCTGAAAGAAACAGAAGTGATTTCCCAGGGAGGGTGTGCTTTCCTTCGGACCCTGAAACAAGTATGGAAGGGTAACTACAAGAGGAGAGAGATAAAAGGTAAAAAGAGTGCTACAGGCAGAGAGAAGAGTGTGTAGAATAAGGGATCAGCAGAGGCAGGGTGGGGCTTCCCTGATAGCTCAGCTGGTAAAGAATCTGCCTGCCATGCAGGAGACCCCAGTTTGAGTCCTGGGTTGGGAAGATCCAATGGAGAAGGGATAGGCTACCCACTCCAGTATTCTTGGGCTTCCCTTGTGGCTCAGCTGGTAAAGAATCCACCTACAAGGTGGGAGACCTGGGTTCGATCCCTGGGTTGGGAAGATCCCCTGGAGAAAGGAATCCACTCCAGTACTCTGGCCTGGAGAATTCCATGGACTGTATAGTCCATGGGGTTGTAAAGAGTCTGACACGACTGTGTTAAAGATCTCATCACCAGCCCTTCCTTCTGCCTTGCCTGTTTCTTCCGGAGATTCTCAATAGCACATGGATACACACAGAACAGCAGCTCGTTGTTCAATAGTCCTCGGAGTCTCCACGTTACCACCACTGAGCAGCAAAGAAACCAAAGGCAGCATCTATTTTGACTCAGGAACCAGAGATCATCCAGCTCGAAGCTCCCATTTACTGTCCAGGAATTGAAGCAGGATGGGAAGAGACCATCACCAAACCATGAAGCCCTTTACTCAGGAATTCTGTTCCCTCCCCAGCCTCTTCCACCCTTCTTCCACCCTAATCAGTTCAGTTCAGTTCAGTTGTTCAGTCGTGTCTGACTCTGCACTCCATGGACTGCAGCATGCCAGGCTCTCCTGTCCATGACCAACTCCCAGAGTTTACTCAAACTCATGTCTATTGAGTCAGTAATGCCTTCCAATCATCTCATGCTCTATTATCCCTTTCTCTTCCTGCCTTCAATCTTTCCCAACATCAGGGTCTTTTCAAATGAGTCAGTTCTTCACATCAGGTGGTCAAAGTATTGGAGTTTCAGCTTCAGCATCAGTCCTTAACTGATTTCCTTTAGGATGGACTGGTTGGATCTCCTTGCAGTCCAAGGGACTCTCAAGAGTCTTCTCCAACCACAGTTCAAAAGCATCAATTCTTCTAAGACTTGCAAGGCTAAGCCTGAAATTCTCCAATCACAGGTGGGAAAATCAAATTCTCAAATCAAAGATGAGTGAAATGTGGCTGATGAGTAGGCTGTCTCATCTATAAACATTCTGGAAATAATGCATGGGGAGAAGAGTAGCTACCCTCCAAAATTCAATAGAGGGTCACAATACAATGTGACCACTAAAAGAGCTCTTGAGACTCTAAACTGATTTTGAAAAGTGTGAAAGGTTTTAGCATCAATAAACTTGGTCCCATACAGCAGCCTGTTTTCAGGCCTAGGAACTTCATTTCTAAGGGTATATTATCACTAAGGAATGACAATTAAGATGGTCATGACAATTAAGATGTTCAGTGATGTGATGAAGTGATGGGACCGGATGCCATGATCTTCGTTTTCTGAATGTTGAGCTTTAAGCCAACTTTTTCAATCTCTTCCTTCACCTTTATCAAGACGCCCTTTAGTTCCTCTTCACTTTCTGCCATAAAGGTGGTATCATCTGCATATCTGAGGTTATTGATATTTCTTTCAGCAATCTTGATTCCACCTTGTGTTTCTTCCAGTCCAGCGTTTCTCATGATGTATTCTGCATAGAAGTTAAATAAGCAGGGTGACAATATACAGCCTTGACATACTCCTTTTCCTATTTGGAACCAGTCTGTTGTTCCATGTCCACTTCTAACTGTTGCTTCCTGACCTGCATACAGATTTCTCAAGAGGCAGGTCAGGTGGTCTGGTATTCCCATCTCTTTCAGAATTTTCCACAGTTTATTGTGATCCACACAGTCAAAGGCTTTGGCACAGTCAATAAAGCAGAAAGAGATGTTTTTCTGGAACTCTCTTGCTTTTTCCATGACCCAGCGGATGTTGGCAATTTGATCTCTGGTTCCTCTGCCTTCTCTAAAACCAGCTTGAACATCAGGAAGTTCCGGTTCATGTATTGCTGAAGCCTGGCTTGGAGAATTTTGAGCATTACTTTACTAGCATGTGAGATGAGTGCAACTGTGCGGTAGTTTGAGCATTCTTTGGCATTGCCTTTCTTTGGGATTGGAATGAAAACAAGCAGAAAGAGATGTTTTTCTGGAACTCTCTTGCTTTTTCCATGATCCAGCGGATGTTGGCAATTTGATCTCTGATTCCTCTGCCTTTTCTAAATCCATCTTAAACATCTGGAAATTCATGGTTCACATACTGCTGAAGCCTCGCTTGGAGAATACTGAGCATTACTTTACTAGTGTGTGAGATGAGTGCAATTGTGTGGTAGTTTGAGCATATTTTGGCATTGCCTTTCATTTGAATTGAAACGAAAACTGACCTTTTCCAGTCCTGTGGCCACTGCTGAGTTTTCCAAATTTGCTGACATATTGAGTGCAGCACTTTCACAGCATCATCTTTCAAGTTTTGAAATAGCTCAACTGGAATTCCATCAGCTCCACTAGCTTTGTTCATAGCGATGCTTCCTAAGGCCCACTTGACTTCACATTCTAGGATGTCTGGCTCTAGATGAGTGATCACACCATCGTGATTATCTGGGTTGTGAAGATCTTTTCTGTATAGTTCTTCTGTGTATTCTTGCTACCTCTTCTTAATATCTTCTACTTTTGTTAGGTCCATACCATTTCTATCCTTTATTGTGCCATATTTACATGAAAAGTTCTCTTGGTATCTCTAATTTTCTTGAAGAGATCACTGCTGCTGCTAAGTTGCTTCAGTCATGTCCGAGTCTGTGCAACCCTCCAAGCTCCTCTGTCCACAGGATTCTCTAGGCAAGAATACTGGAGTGGGTTTTGCCATTTCCTTCTCCTGAAGAGATCTCTAGTCTTTTCCAGTCTATTGTTTCCCTCTATTTCGTTGCACTGATCACTGGGGAAGGCTTTCTTATCTCTCCTTGCTATTCTTTGGAGCTCTGCATTCAAATGGGTATACTTTCCCTTTTCTCTTTTGTCTTTCACTTCTTGTCTTTTCACAGCTATTTGTAAGGCCTCCTCAGACAACCATTTTGCCATTTTCCATTTCTTTTTCTTGAGGATGGGCTTGATCACTGCTGATTTTAGGAATCCATGAACTAAAATGGACTAGAATGGGTGAATTTAATTTAGATGACCATAATATCTACTACTGTGGGCAAGAATCCTTTAGAAGAAACAGAGTAGCCATCATAGTCAACAAGAGTCTGAAATGCAGTACTTGGATGCAATCTCAAAAATGACAGAATGATGTCTGTTCCTTTCCAAGGCAAACCATTCAGTTTCACAGTAATCCAAGTCTACGCCTGGCCAGTAATGCTGAAGAAGTTGAAGTTGAATGGTTCTATGAAGACCTACATGACCTTCTAGAACTAACACCCCCAAAAGATGTCCTTTTTATAATAGGTGACTGGAATGCAAAAGTAAGAAGTCAAGAAATACCTGGAGGAGCAGGCAAATTTGGGCTTGATGTGCAGAATGAAGTAGGGCAAAGGTTATAAGAATTTTGCCAACAGAACGCACTGGTCATAGCAAACACCCTTTTTCAATGACAAGAGAAGACTCTACACGTGGGCATCACCAGATGGTCAATACTGAAATCGGATTGATTATATTCTTTGCAGCCAAAGATGGAGAAGCTCTATACAGTAAGCAAAAACAAGACCAGGAACTGACTGTGGCTCAGATCATGAACTCCTATTGACAAATTCAGACTCAAATTGAATAAAGTAGGGAAAACCAGTCAACCACTCAGGTATGACCTAAATCAAATTCCTTGCTACTATACAGTGGAAGCGACAAATAGATTCAAGGGATTAGATCTGATAGACAGAGTGCCTGAAGAACTATGGACATAGGTTCATGACATTGTACAGGAAGCAGTGATCAAGACCATTCCACCCGAATAGCTTTAATACATTTCTGTACCCTGAGGCACCTGCATCCATTCATGGTGGGCTTTGTATTGTGCATCTGTTCTCCCTACCTTGCCCCCATCTCTGGTTTTTATATGTTTATTTTGCAGTGTTTTATTTTGTTCTTAAGAATTTAAAAAATATAATCACTTTATGTATTTGGCTGCACCAGGTCTTAGTTGCAGCACATGGGATCTTTAGTTGAGGCTTGTGGCATCTAGTTCCCTAACCAGGGATTGAATCCAGTTCCCCTACATTGAGAGCTCAGAGTCTTAGCCACTGGACTACCAAGGAACTCCCCTGTTCTTGACCACTTATGGAGCATTACCATGAGCCAAGGGACTCTGCTAATTTGATTTATATGCATCATCTTTTGTAATACTATAACCCACCTCTAAGTTATAGGAATTATTCTCCCCCTTTTATAGATGCAAAAATAGACACACTAGGAGACTGAAGTCCTCTTCTCTAGCTCACACAGCAGGCGTTTGGTAGAGGCAGGATTTCAACTCTTTCTGCCTGACTCAGAGCATAGCATACTCCTGTCTAGTCACCCACAATGCCTCTCACATAGTTTCTCCCTTATGGAAGCCTCATTGCTTTTAGGCTAGAATCATTGACTAATAGTCTATATTCTCCTTGTGACATAGGTGTTTCTGTACACAAGGATCAGTTTCCTCTAAGTACATTTCCTATTGCTTTTTGGCCACTTGATTAAGACCAAGTATAAAAGCTTGTTTCCTCCACGTGCCATTCATTGTAACAACCGTTGTGTTCAGTCAAGACAAACGGAAATTCATGCTATAGTGTAGTGGCTTGTTTTCTTCACCCAGGCAAACAGTGTGATTTTTAATATTAAGTTTTCTTGATTTCTTATCTAAAAATGTTATGCGAGCCTCAGAATTTGGAGGAGGGAGAGAATATTACTAACCTTGACTGTCCTAATTTTGGATAAACAATTTTCATAATCTGTATATACCTCCTTAGGAAAGATAGAATCAGTTTGACCTGGTACCTAAAGGACAGAATTCCACATCTCACTGTGTTCCATGTCTTCCTGATGGAGTGTCAGCAAGGGCCCTTTTCCTGCCTTCATTTAGCCTGGTCTGGAACCAGAGAACACTGTCTCCATTTCCAGAACGCTTGTGGATGAGGCTCCATGTCAAATTACCACACATTACCCAGGAATGCCAGGACTCTTGGACACTCACTGTGAATTTACAGTTCTGCGTCCTCTTCCAAACTCCTAGCATTTCTTTTGATGTGAAAAAGCAATTTAAATATGTACCATATCTAATACAACACATGGACGTATTCACCACACACACTCTTTTAATTAAAAGGACCGGTACACTGCCTTTTGCTGACAGTTAACACCAATGCTTTAATGCCATTTTCCATTATTGATTTATGAGGTGCATACTCAAGGCAAATTAGAGAATAAATCACCAGTGACATTGATTTGCTTACCAGCTCTCCAATACATGTGTGTAATTAATTATGGGTGTGCTACCTGTCTCTGCTAGTTGAGACCTTCCCTCAGCTTTTGGCCTCTTGTCTCTGTTATCCTGTGACCCTGTTGGGCTTAATGGAGAAGGATTGGTGGCACCACTGAAGGCGTAGTGTGGGGATGTGCTTAATCCATCAATACGGCTGATACTCAGAAGTGGAAAAGGAATTTTTGCATATTCCTCAGGAAAGGGGATGAGGAGACAGGTGGGGAGAGAGTTTCTGCCTGAGTGAGGCAGCTCATTGTTTTATAGGGTTTGCCTGGGTCTCAGTATCAACTCTGGAACTGGTTATCGCTAAACCAGAATGGCTGTGGAAACAATGGCTTTTACCCTGGTGGTTGTGCTGAGAAAAGGGCTTGGTCTGCAGGTGTCAGATAGAGGAATAAGTGGTCCCTACTCTTGACTGATTGGTCAAAGGGGCTGCTCTTTAAGTACACATATATTTGGGCGCACAAGATCTTCATCGCAGCGTGTGGGGTCTTTCATTGCACCACACAAACTTCTCTCTAGTTGTGGGTGTGTAGGCTTAGTTGCCCAACCCAGGCAGGTATCCAACCCACGTCCTCTGCCTTGGAAGGTAGATTGTTAACCACAGGAGCACCAGGGAAGCCCCAAAAGGTCTGCTCTTGAAAGAGAACTTTCCTCCTTTGGATGCAGGTGGGGAGTTCAGTACCTCCCCAGGGAGTAGGGTCTTTAGAGGCAGAGTGTGGTGGGCTTCCCTGGTGGCTCAGTGGTAAAGAATCTTCCTGCCAATACAGGAGACATGGGTTTGACCCCTGGGTCAGGGAGATCCCCTTGGAGAAGGAAATGGCAAACCATTCTAGTATTCTTGCTGAAGAATCCCACGGACAGAAGAGCCTGGTGGGCTATAGTCTGTGGGGTCACAAAAGAGTGAGACACAACTGAGCAAGTAAACAACAACAAGGAGGGTGTGGTAGGTGGTTGTACTTTCTCTAGAGCCAGTTTGGTTCGAATTTCAGCAATGTCACTTGCTCTCACACTTTAGTGTGACCTCTGGCAAGTTATTTAACTCCTCACTCTCACTTTTCTTGTGTATAAAGGAGGAAATGTAGCTACCTCTTAGGGTTGTTGCTGTAAGGATTAAATTAGATAATTTGTATGAAAGGCTTAGACTAGAGCCTGGCTCACAACTATGCCAGCATTATAAGGTTACTGTTAATATTTATTATATTATCCTGGAGTCCATGGGTGGGCTTTTATGCAAACGTTGTGTGAACATATATGTGTCTGGGAAACAGGTCCATAATTTTCATTTGTGTCTCAAAGGGGTATCAGACCTGCCAAGAGTCAAAGTCTCTTTGCCCAAGTGGATCTCATTCCTAGTTTTAGAGAACTCCTAGCTTGGGCTTCCCTCCCTTCTTTGAACATACATTTCCACCTGGAATTCTGTGTAGAATATACTGCCCTCAATCCCTTCTCTCTTCTCTAGTAATAATAGTAATGATAATAATAGCAGCTAATATCAACTGTGGTGTTGGAGAAGACTCTGAGAGTCCCTTGGACTGCAAGCAGATCCAACCAGTCCATTCTAAAGGAGATCAGTCTTGGGTATTCATTGGAAGGACTGATGCTAAAGCTGAAACTCCAATACTTTGCCACCTCATGTGAAGAGTTGACTCATTGGAAAAGATCCTGATCCTGGGAGGGATTGAGGCCAGGAGGAGAAGGCGACAACAGAGGATGAGATGGCTGGATGGCATCACTGACTCGATGGATGTGAGCTTGAGTGAACTCCAGGAGTTGGTGATGGACAGGGAGGCCTGGCGTGCTGCAATTCATGGGGTCACAAAGAGTTGGACATGACTGAGCAACTGAACTGAACTGAACTGAATGTCTATAGAGCACCTAATACAGGGCAGTTAGTTACTAATTTTTCTCTAAGCTCAGTTTCCCATCTTGTATGGATGTTGTAAAAATTAAACAAGATAGTGTGGGCAAATGAGCTACTATTTTATTGGTATATAGGAGATAATCAGTACATCTTTGTTTATTTTCCTGCTTTTACATATCATTTTGCAATCCACAATGAGTGAAAAGCAAGAGGAGAATAATACGCCTTTGTTGTTTTATAACATTACGCTTTTGGAATCATTTGTTACTGCAACATAACAGAGCTCGTTCTAACAGATATAATGCTATATCCTCTGGTGCCCCAGGACAGTCAGGCACATGACTAAACACTCTCAATGATTACATGTTGACCAGTTGAATGAGGGAAAGAGGAAAGGAAAGGTGGGAAGAAGAAGGGAGGAAAACTGCCGAATAGTGTTATAATGAAGCTAACTAAAATGACTCACATGCGTTGTCTTCTGTAGAGTCATCGTAAAACAATTAAAATTCTTCCATCTAGAAAAATATGGACTTTCCAAAGCCTCCAAAAACTGAGTTATAATCATAAAGGGCAGGTACCCTTGGGTTTGTGATGGGATCTGGGAGCCGTGGGGGTGCTCCTGCTCTTTTATAGGTGGTCAACGTGTTAATCACTGAGTGTGGTATTACCAGTCCCCTTTGGTGCCTCTAATCTGAGTAATATAGACTGTCAGGATGTCTTGCAGGAAGACTCAGTTTGATGCAGGCCTCCATCCAGTATGGCATTCTGGTCTTTAACAAAAAATGAGCCCTTGCCCTGCAGCCAGCTCTCACTGGAGTGTGACTTGAGACTCTGTGGTCATGTCTGGCCCCAAACGCTCTTGGTCGAGAGGTTCACTGGGTCTCAGCACACTCCTGGCTGCATGGTCCCATAGAATAAAGACCCATAAAACCAGATACTTTGCCCAAACAGCAGGTCCTCTCTCCATTTATCTTCTCCTGAAGCCACACTGGGCTATTCCTCAGAGCTCAGGAGGACTCTGGCGGGTGATGTAGTGTAAAGAACTGCTGGATTATTGGCATTCTTTTGTTCTGAGGAAAATAAACTAGTTTCAGCTAAAATAAGAACCAGATTGCCACCCCCCCCCCGAAATGTCTAAGCCTTGGGACTTGCTGGTTAAAAACAACTCCTAGAGTGTTTGAATGAGAACTTTTCCCAAGGATGGCTTTGGTGAAGGAGAGGTTGCCAGATCCTACATTGTTAGCTGAATACTACAGAAAATGGCTCTGTTTTATTGCTGTGTGTGTTAAACTGTGGAAAACAAGAAATTGGAAAGTCCAGCCTGGAGTCAAAGAATGGAGAGCAAAATGCCCCAGCTGTTCTGTATGGGGAAAGATAATTCATAAACATAGAAACAGGCAACACGTTTTTGCATCTGGCTCAGCAACTACTTGGAAGCTATGATGTGGGCAGAACTCTGTTGGCCACTAAGCAGGACTCCCTACCTTCTTCCCTCAGATTGGCTGAAGCCATGTCTCTGTCCCATCCTGGACTAAGTCAAGTGGCAAGAGAATCTTTATACACTCATCACTCAGTTTCCCCCAACACCTCACATTGCAACGCTACATTGCTCAAAACTGCTTGGCAAATTTGCCTTGGTCCTTTAGGTGACAATTTCTTGCTGATATGGGCCTTGCAGATGGATGCACAAGGTAGCATAAAACAAGGGCAGCAGCTGGTGCTCCTAAATTTGGGTTAAAAAAAGAGAAAAAGGACTAAAGGTGGTGGCAAAACTGTGGCTCCCCCCCACCTCGCCCCTGGCCCCCACCACTGTCTCCTGTTAGAATGCTGTTAGGCACTTCCATTCAAGTCTGGAAAAATTCATCTGATGACATCTGCTTGACCTCCTGGGAAATGGAAGAGGGGTGGGTCTTGCCAACGAGAGAGCTTCCTTCTTCCCCCACTTCCTGCAGCCTTCTGCTCCAGCAGCGCCCATGGCTGCCTTCCAGCTGGCCCTGGCTACTCTGCTATCTGGACCCCACCCTGCACGTTCCTGTCTGCATCTGGAGGTCTCTCGGCCTCTGGCTGCTGGCCTACTAGAGCAAGACAGACTTTCTCAGCCCAGCAAAGGCATTGGCTCTGGAGACAAGAAGTTAGAGAGGGCTCAAGAAATTGATGGGTGAGGAATCCCTAGGTCTTAGAGGAACTCCCAGTGTAAAACTGTGGGTCAATACTCATTTTTCTGAAAGAGTTCTTCCTTCAGGAATGTTGGACTCTGTTTTTCCCTTCGAGTGAAAGCATGGAATATAAAAAGGAAAGTCCATGTCATTTAATTTTTGTTTGCAAATTAACTGCCACTATTCAACTGTTTTTGAGCTACAAACTGGAATTTTCATATGGTTCCAGCTGCTATATTACTTTAACACTGTGCCAGGCACTGAGGATAAAAAGAACAGTAAGAAAAGGTCCTTCAGGGTGCATAGTATCCATATGGGCCTGTAGAGGATGATTATAGCACATTGTGAATAGTGCAGTTGGGGAGGGCATGGCAAATCCTGCTTGAGTAGAATCAGTATTTAGTGATGGCATGCACATGAGCTTCTTTGTTTAAGACTAGTTTCTCTCTATCTTTCAGAGTGGGGAGAAGGAGCTGTGTGGCACTCCTATTTAATTCAACTTTTAATTTTTGAATAACTTTAGATTTATAGGAAAGTTGTAAAGATAGTACAGAAAATCTTGATACACTTATCACCCAGTTTCTCCCAATATCTCACATTGCAATGTTACATCTGTCAAAACCAAGAATTTAGCGTTGGTATATTATATTAACTAAACTGAATTTTATTCAGTTTCACTAGTTTCCCCACTGTCGTCCTTTTTCTAGCCACATTGCAAAATGTGGCTGTTTTTGAAATGCATTTGCAAATTTTTTGACACTCTTCTTGTGGAAAGTGGGGTCTATGTCCCTTTGTCTTAAAACTAAACAGGCTTTGGTAAAATTTTAGCCAACAGAATACAGTGGCGGTGACAATACATAGCTTTCCAAGTCTAGGTCATAGTGATTCATCTTAGCGCATCCAGGCTCCACATAAGCAGTCCAACTTCCCTGAGCTGCCATGTTGGGAGGAAGCCTAACTGCCTCCCCCACAGAGAGACTGCCAAGAGAGGCCCCGAGACTACATGGAGAAAGATACCCAGCTATGCTCCAGTTTCTCAGTCCCCAGCTGCTCCAGTCCCACATTCTTCCAGCTTTAATGACTATCTGACTGCAACCAGGTGACAGACCCTGAGCCAGAGTTCACCAGCCAAATATTTCCTGAATTCCTAACACACAGACATTGTGAGGGGTATTACAGTAATTACTGTTGTTTAAAGCTACTGTGTATTGAAGATTTTTGGTATGAAGCAGTAGATAAATGGAATCAGGTGGCCCCATAGAAGGTTTTAAATGATGTATGAGGCTCATTAATATGTAATAACCTCCCAGATCTTCCACTGTTTCATTTTTCACACGTTCATTGAACACCTATTATGTGCCATGTGCTGGGGGAACTAGGTGACTAAGACAGTTTCTGACCTTGAAGTATTCATGATCAGAAAGAATAACAGATGGTTAAACAAATGGCCACAGTATGATATGTTAAGGCAAAGTGTCAAGATGTGAGAGAAAAGGGACAGCTTTCCTGGAGACCCTGTGCTTGAACCAGGATGTAAAGGATCAATCTGGGTTTTCCCCTGGGGAAGAGGGTGGAAGTACGTGGGGTATTGGGGCTGGGAACCCAGAATAGCTCTGTGTAGCTGTAAACACAGTTTATTTGCATGAATGTGTGTTTGGGGTTGAGAGTGGAGTCAGTCATGGAATGGGAAGTAAAAGTGAACAGGGCGATGGAGACTGAGTTTCCAGAGTGTAATCTGGGGTCAGAAGTGGAACGTCAGCACTTTTAGCCTGGATCTGATTCTCTTTCCAGAAACTTCTCAAGAAGATGATGTTTAAATGTTAGTCACTGGTGCCCTCAGGAATTTGGACTCAAAATATTCATCCACTATATGTAGCTTGACCTTCTGGAAGAATAAACTTCAGAAATGTCTGGAAGTTAGGGTTCAAAACCTCTACACAAGCCTGTCAAAGTTCTGGTCAAGGGGTTTATGAAGTTTTTACTTCTGCGGTTTGTCTTTTCCATGGAAACAAGTGTATGGGGTAGGGGGGGACTGGAATGAAAACATGCATTTTCAAAAGTAAACAGAGCTTAGGTGAAAGGAAATCCAATAAACTCTGTAGAGGCAACAGCCAAAGGCTGAAATGGAAAAAGGTTTGGAGGAGAATGAACTCCATGTAGTCAGAAAGGGAAAGAAGTTAGAGCCAAGAGGAAAGAGGCAGTTGAGAGGTGGAGAGACAGAACCTGCACTTTGGGAACTCAAACTCTTGCTGGTTCCAGTGTGCCCCCTTCTTTGATCTGCCCTGAGTTTGTTTCTCTCTTTTTGAAACAAAATAGTTTTGGCTGCTTCTCCAGTCTTCTGTATTCTTTCTCCTTTGATTCCTCCACAAATGCAGATTCTCAAGGAGATAAAATAATTTTCCCCAAAGTCTCACAACAGGTAAATGGCAGGTCTGTATTTGAACCAGACACTGACTCCCAAACTAATGGTTTTTCCAGCAACTGCGGCAACATTTCCCCTATTTACCTGCCTCTCTGACTGTCCGCCCTCTTTCTCTGCTCACTTCCTTCTGCTGGAGAAAGATGACTAGGGCCACAGAAGCCACAGCAGGCTCTTATAAACCCTGAATTATGGGAAAGAATCTTATTATAGAAGGTTCCATCACCTGCTCTTGTGTCTCAACTTAGAAATACAGAGAGAGGACATACCTTTCAGTGGCCATTCAAGGCAAGGCAAGCGAATTAGTTTGCTCAGGCTGCCATAATAAAATATCACAGGCTGGACGGCTTATACGATAGACACTTGTTTTCTCCCAGTTCTAGAGGCAGGAAGTTGGGTTCTGGCGTAGGTCTTCCTGGCTTGCAGGAAGCCTTCCTGCTGCCGTCTTGCTGTGTTCTCATTTGGACTTTTCTCGATATCATCTATCTCTTCATCTTCTTAAGAGGCCACAGTCCTATCGGATCAGGGCCTCACCCTTATGATGTCTTATGACTTTAATTATCTCCTAAAGTGCTATCTCCAAATATAGTTATATAGGGGGTTAGGATGTCAACATATGAATTTGGGGGAAATACAATTCAGTCCGCAGGGAGTCTACAAGGGAGGCATTACTGCTGTCATTTCACACATTAGGGAGCTGAGGCTCAAAGAAGTTGTCTATAGTCAGGAAGGAACTGAGGTGGAATTTGAGAACAGGTCTCTGACTCTAGAATCCATGATCACCATTCTTGGAATTTTGATGCATTCTTATCATTTTTGATAATAAGATTGTTGTCTAATTGCTCAGTAGTGTCCAGCTCTTTTAGAGACCCTCTGGACTTTACCTGTCAAGCTCCACTGTCCATGGGATTTCCTAGGCAAGAATACTGGAGTAGGTTGTCATTTCCTTCTCCAGGGGTTCTTTCTGATCCAGAGATCGAACCCGAGTCTCCTGCACTGGCAGATGGATTCTTCACCCCTGAGCCACAGGGAAGCCTGTAATAATACAATTAGCTAATATATATTAGCAATTAGCTAATAAATATTAATAGCTAATGAATATTAACAATATATATACAATACAATTAGCTAATATATATACTATATATGTATATAGTATATATTAACCAATTTAATCTTCACAACAGTCCTATGCTAGATTGCGGAGGTGGTGAATACAAACATGAAAGTGATTAGAAATGAATCTTTTGAGCAAGCAACCTTTCACTTTGACATCCTCCTTGCTGCTTTATTCAGCACCTTCTCAGCATCCTGCTTGAACTTCAGGGGGGCTTGATGGGACCTTTCTGGGTAAGAAGCAGGTCTGGGAGAGTCTGGATCCTCAGATGAAGGCCTGTGATTTGCTTCCTGCATTCTTCCAGGCTTCTGTGCACACCTGCCTCATTTCTTAGATTTCCTGGCAGGGCCCTTTTCCTTTCAGATCCCCTTTCTCCATCTCCCTTCTCACCTCCTTTGGCTACATCTGATCTCTCTTTGACAGCTGGACATCTTTTGCCAAGAGAAATAATCCCCATGTGTACAGGGTGTTACCAAAGGGAACAGGGTGGAGTGAGGAGGGAAGGGCTTCCTGCCAGCAGGCTGTGGGCAGGGGTGGGGGAGCAGGAAGGCTGGTTGGGCCAGGAGGGCGCGGCAGATGTATTCAGGGAGAGAATCTGCATAGAGAAGGAGAGGGTCTGGGGTAGCTGGGAAATAGCAGGGGACAGGAGAAGCCAGGAAGCCAAGGGGAATAGGAGGCAGCTTTCCAACAGGAAAGAGAGGGAGGGAGAGGCTGGAGGCCGAGGAAGCCCACAGGGAGGGGAGTGATGCTGATAAAGGAGGCAGGGGGGAGCGACAGTACAACTCACTATTGTACAGTATTTCACTGCTTACAGTGTGACCTGTATTGTTTTACCAGCAGGGCTTCCTGAGGCTACCCATTTTGCTGTGAAGGAAGCTGCCCAGGTGGCACTATGGTAAAGAACCCACCTGCCAATGCAGGGAGATGTAAGAGACATGGGTTCAATCCCTGGGTCAGGAAAATCCTCTGGAGGAGGGCATGGCAACCCACTCCAGTATTCTTGCCTAGAGAATCCCATGAACAGAGAAGTCTGGCGGGCTACAGTCCATAGGGTCGCACAGTCAGAAACAACGGAAGTCACTTGGCATGCACGCACAGAGCAGTGCGACCTACATTGTTATACAAGCAGGGCTTCCAGAGGCTATTGGTTTTGCTGAAAAGCAAGCTGAGGCTCAAATCATGAAGTGGGTAACAATGATGCCTGTTGGGTACCACCATGTGCGGGGTAAGGTAACAGGTGCTTTTTGTGAGTTGAGGCAATCGTCAAAAGTCAGTGGCAGGAAGTAGCTAGACATAACTGCTCTTTTTTGTTGAAGAAACAAGCTGACCTAATTCCTGCATTTCAGAAATACCTACTGGGCCATTACTTGTTTTCAGGTACTGTACACAGGCTGGAGATGAAATCAGTGCAAACGTTCCCCTGTTCTAAGAGTTTTGCAAACATGATTTCCTTACATTTTCAGAGCTAGGAGATAAGCACACAATCGTTATCATTCCCTTTTTACAGATGAAGAGACTGAGGCACAGAGATGCAAAGTGGCAGAGGGGTAGTTGTAAGTAGGCTTTGAACCTAGGCAGTCTAACTCTAGAGTCTAAGGGTTCATCTACTGTACTCTACAGCAGCAAGTGAAAGAAAAATGGCCTTGTTCTTAGTTTCGAGTGACTGACTCCAAATCCTGTGTGCTTTCCACCAACCCAGATTGCCTTTCAGGTTAATTAAAGGGTCAGTGCATATGTTTTAAATATAATGAAAAAGGAATGGTCATGCACTATGTGCCATGTTGAGTCAAACGAGTGGCCCACTTCCCTGACTGTTGGGACACAGCCAGACTCTACAGCCTACACCAGAATCAGCCTACACCAGAATCTTAAGAACCAACCAAGCAACTAACAAGCATGTTGAGGAAGATGCCATGATCTCTGGTTCCTTGCAGATTAACCAGGTCTCAGACACTCGAGTGACACCCAACTCCAGAATAATCTCTATGCATGGGAGAAGGAAGATGTTCAAGTGGTTTGAATACCAGGCTTAGGAGACAGACCTGGCTCGTATCCTTGTTCTGCCACTTGCTGGTATGGGACATCCAGCTCATTGTTTCACCTCCAGCTAATTGCTTCACCTTCCTGATATCAGGATTAAATGAGATCACACCTGTGAAGGGCTGCACCCCATACTTGGTGCATATGGTTACAGGTGAAGTGAATGTTAAAATGGGGTTAAGAGATTAAGCCTGGCCCAAACTCCTTGGGTTTAAGTCCAAGCTCTGATACTGAGGCTATGTGCTCTCAGCATGCTAGTGAAGGCCTCTGGGTCTTGGTTCCCTGGGAGGATTGAGCAAGCTGATGCGGGGCAGCCTCAACAGATGAGCTATTATGATTCCTAGAGATTAGAGAGGTGACCGCTAGGAAGCTTCTCTCAGTCTGACTCTCCTTTGCTCTCTGAGATTCGTTGCACTTGCCCATGAAGGCCTTGAGAAGAGGCCATCAATCAGGAAACCTATTTACTCATCAAATTAGAAAGATTTCACTAGAGTAGGGCTTTATGAGGCCTTTTTGTTGCGGCGGACACTCTCGTGCTAGGTGCAGTGGGGTGCAGAATGCTCAAGGCAGATCTCTTTACTGTATAGGCTTTGTATTCAGGAAGATCCAGGTTTCAAAACTGGAGTGGTCTGCTTCGCCTTCCTGAATTGCCATATCCCCTTCTGTATAACAGGGAGAATGATTTGTACCTTGTCTGTGCTACGGGATGATCAAATGAAAGGGCCCAGGACTTCACCTGGCCTGTAACAAATATTAAGCAAATGATGATTATTATTCTTGGCCATAGGAGTCATTTTTTTTTCTAGAATAGGTAATAGTGAATGGAAAGGGTTTCACTTTCTTTTGATAAGAAATATCACTTTTATATCCTGAATAACCGATATTTTAGTTGAAGAAGGAAAGGCAGGAAGGAAGGAGGGAAAGAGAAAGGGAGGGATCGAAGGTAGAAGAGGGAGAGGGAGGGATTCGAAATTAGAGTTACCATAGACACTTCCACAATCTTATATTTCTTGTTCCAAACCATCTATCCCTTCGTTTCTCTGCTGTCCACAGCCCTTACTCAAATCCATTTATACATTCTGTTGGACACTTGTTTTGTGTGAAGAAGTGGTCTAGTTAAATAGTTCATGTACAGTGAGTGAGTTTAAGGTTAAAGTGTAACTTAATTACAAATGTATAAATATGGCAACCTATATTTACACAGAAAATGGAGAGTGAGTTTCTACAGAATAGCTAACTATGACTATGTTTACTTTCTCTCTACAAACTTCTGAATTGGTTTTAACAGAGTTGACTTCTGAAAGGTTTCCATTTATATGATTCATCTAAGCATCCTGTAAGGACCCAGTTCCTTCCAGGACCCTACATTATAGGCAGAAGTTTGGGGACAGGAATGTTTGTGTATGTGTCTGTGCTTATAGTTTCAAAAGCCAAATGGAATTTTCTGCTTCTTTTTTCCTACTCTGAAACCTTTTGGTCACTTTGGACTCTTGAAATGAAATTATATTCAATGGTAGAATTTCCTTTCTCACTTTCTTTAGTTCTTTTGTTTCTTAACATCAGTATGTACTAAGGAATGAATGAATTTCTGGTCATGGAAGCTAAAGGGATACCTAATCTGGGCTCTGGCTGGATCCTATTTATTATTCATCATTCTTCACCTGCAATTGTCTTCTGAGCTCCATTAGCATCCATTACTAGTCTATACTTCATGTTGAAGTATAGTATATGGGCCTGTGCTGAATTATTCAGCATCCTCTGTGAAGTCTTTCATGGAGCAAATGTTTTAAATTTTGATGAAGTCTGTATTATCAACTTTTAAAAGATTATGCTTTTGGTGTCATGTCTAAGATCTTTTCACCAGCTATAAGTCCTGAGGATTTTTTCCTATGTATTTTTCTAAAATTTCTATAGTTTTGTGCTTTACATTTAAATCTATGATCCATTTTTGAGTTCATTTTTCTCTAAACTGTGAGGCTTAGGTTAAGCTTCATTTTTTGCCTGTGGATATCCAATTACTCTAGCACTATATGTTGAAAAGACTATGCTTCCTCCGTTGAATAGATCTGTACCTTTATCAAAAATCAGTTGGCTGTATACACAGTTAGGCTAGTTATGTCTTTTTGGTGTAGTAACCTTTTTTATCATTTTGTATTGTCCCTCTCTTTCCCTGGTCATTTTCTTTGTTCCAAAGTCTATTTTATCTGATATTCATATAGCCACTCCTACTTTCTTTTGGTTAGTGTTTTCATGGTGTATCTTTTCCTCTTCTTTTACATTCAGTCTACCTTCATCATTATATTTGAAGTAAGTTTCTTGTAGACTGAACATGATTAGGTCATGTTTTTTAATCATTCTGTCAATCTCCATTTTTAACTGGTATATTTAGACCACTTACATTTAATGTAATTATTGGCTCATTAACCCTCGACAATTGTTAAAGTCCTCACTCTCCACTAGGCCCCCTCTGATACCAACCCTATGAGTAGAAGCTCATTTCTGACCCCTACCCCCTGCCCACCCCACTTGTGTTGAAGGGGAGAAGGGAGAAGGACTGGCTGGCAATGGTACAAATCTTGGCCTCCTATTTGACCTTTTCTAAAATCCTGATGAAGATGTTAAGACATGGGTGGAAGTCTTCTGGTGCTATACTTAGCCCACTGTTTTCTTTAAGGCAGGAACACTAGAGAGAGTTGTTAGCATTGTTTCTCAGAGCCAATATGCACTGACTCTACAGTCAGCCTTTCCTTCTTGTCTCATGACAAACTGGTGTCTCCTGAAGACTTCTTTGGATCTTTGGACTGGTATCTCCTGAAGACTTCTTTGGACTTTTTTGGATCTCCTGAAGACTTCTTGTATGCTTTAGATCATGTGTAGGACTCTATTCCTCAGTCTCTATTCCTCAGCTGGGATAGTTAGTGCTTATAAAGGGTTGTTGGGTAATGGAGCAAGTGCTACTAATAGAAGATACCACTTGTATCCTGGATTAGTCAACTAGTCCCTTGAATGTGCTGAAGTTGATTCTCCTTTTTCTTCCATGGATATCCCAATATCTCTCACACTTCCCAGAGTTATTGTAGAAATCTGAGGATGTAATGAAGTGTAAATGCTAAAACACTGGAGCAAGGGCAGGATTAGTTGTCATTGTGGGATCCAATAGGAGATTTTATTCCAACAAGAAAATTATGAGTAGACACTGCTAGTTGTCATCCAATATATATTCTCTCTGCTTTTCTAAGAAGTATATGTCTCATATTAGAACTGAGCTACTCAGAATAAACAATAAATTTCCCAATGTCTCTTAACTAAGCATGGGCAATGGGATGTAAGTAGAAGAGTATTCCTCAAAAGAAAAGAGCATCACTTTCTTCTTTAGACGAGGCTCCCTCCCTACTTCCTTTGTCTCTTTTCTCGTCCCTTATATTTATTCCTACCTGGTTTTGAAGCCAATAATCTGCTTTGCTGGATGCCTGATGTCCTCTGCCAGCCTTCAGAAGTTGTTTTGTGGAGTTTATTCCGTGCTGAAGTGTTCTTTTGATGAAGTAGTGAGGGAGAAAGTGTCCTCCCCGTCCTATTCCGCCGCCATATTTTTCCCGCCCACTTTCTTCTTTCTTTTGTTTTTTTTTTTCCTTTTGAATGAAATTTGGACACAATGACTGGTGCTCCAGCAGCGATCTAGAATAAGGAACCACATAGTAGGAATCTCAAAGTAAGTGGAAAAAACCTGGCTCTTTGATATATTCACAAAATTGCAATACCAGCTCTGGACAGTTGATCCAGAACATTTACAAAGGAAGTAAGGCCTTTTGGGTTTAGGCAGTGTCTAGAATGAATTTTCTCTTTCTTGTAATTGAACTAACTCTAAACAATAAAGATGCATGTTCCAGTGAAAAGCACAGGTTCAAGTCAATCACCTATGAAAAAAATGAACATTAGCAATTACATAGCCTTAGGAAGACTAAAATTAAGTTAAAGTATCACTCACTCAGTCGTGTCTGACTCTTTGCAACCCCACGGACTGTAGCCCACCAGACTCCTCCATTCATGGGATTCTCCAAGCAAGAATACTGGAGTGGGTTGCCATTTTCTTTTTCAGGGGATCTTCCCGACCCAGGAATCAAATCCAGGTCTCCCACATTGCAGGCAGACTCTACCATCTGAGCCACCAGTGTGGGCTAAATACTAGTGAAAACTTTTTTTTTTCCACTAAATCTTTACCTGTCAGAATTTACAAACTCTCACATGAAGATTTTTCAAAGTCTAATCTGGGAAACAATGGAATTAGAATCAATTTGTAGGATAATTTTTAAAATGGAGATTTCTGGATTCCTCCCCAAATTTTAAGCAGAAATTCTGAAGAAAGGAAACACAAATCTGCATGATTCCCACATGATTCTTGATTATTCCAAAGCTTGAGAACCTTAATACTGACTTTTGTTCAAACTTTCATTAAATGTTGTCTATCACAGAACTACTGATGAATAATACTGAAGATCCTTAAAGGGTGCAGCCATATAATGTCAATGGGCTGTTGGTTCTGTGCATGTGGAACCCGTGGATACAGCGGTCTGGCTGTTTTGCAAATCATATGATTGGTAACAGGTTAATGTCCAGAATATATAGGTAACTGGTATAACTCAGTAGCAATGAAAGTGAATAATCCAGTTAAAAATGAGCAAAGGATCTGGATGGATATTTTTCCAGAGAAGATATATCTATTCCAATAGATATAAGAAAAGATGCTTAACATCACTAATCATTGAAGAACTACAATTCAAAACCACAATGAAATATCACCTTACACTTTTAGGATGACTATTATCAAAAAATAGGGAAGCCTGGCATGCTGCAGCTCATGGGGTCACAAAGAGTCAAACACGACTGAGTGACTGAACTGAACTGAACTGAAATGAATGGCAAAGATGCAGAGAAAAGAGAACCCTTCACAGTTGGTAGATATGTCGGTTGGTACAATCATAATGGAAAATAGTATGAATCTGGAAGTTCCTCAAAAAATTAAAAATAGAATTACCATATCATCTAGCAACTCCACTTTTGGGTCTATATTCAAAAGAAATAAAATCATTATCTTGAAGAGCTATAAACTCTCCAGTGTTCACTGCAGCATTATTTATTCCCAGTAGCCAAGACATGGAAATAACCTAAAAGGTTGACAGATGAATGGATAAAGAAAATATGATCTATTATTCAATCCAAGGGAATATTATACAACCATAAAAAGAAGGAAACCCTGCCATTTGCAAAAACATAGAGGAACTTGGAGAACACTACACTAAGTGAAACAAGCCAGACAAGAAAATCAAATACTTCATGATCTCACCTATATGTGGGTTCTAAGGAAAAAATTGAATTCACAATAACACAGAGTTGAATAGTGGTTATTAGAGGCTGGGAGTTGGGGGGGAAAGGGGTATATTAATCAAAAGGTACAAACTTTTAGTTACAAGATTATTAAATTCTGGACACCTAAAATACAGCATAGTTACTACAATTAATAATCAGTTCAGTTCAGTTCATTTCAGTCACTCAGTCGTGTCTGACGCTTTGTGACCCCATGAATCGCAGCACTCCAGGCCTCCCTGTCCATCACCAACTCCTGGAGTTCACTCAGATTCATGTCCATCTAGTCAGTGATGCCATTCAGCCATCTCATCCTCTGTCATCCCCTTCTTCTCCTGCCCCCAATCCCTCCCAGCATCAAAGTCTTTTCCAATGAGTCGGCTCTTTGTATGAGGTGGCCAAAGTACTGGAGTTTCAGCTTTAGCATCATTCCTTCCAAAGAAATCCCAGAGTTGATCAGGGACTCTTGAGAGTCTTCTCCAACACCACAGTTCAAAAGCATCAATTCTTTGGCACTCAGCCTTCTTCACAGTCCAACTCTCACATCCATACATGACTACTGGAAAATGCATACCTAAAATTTGCTACTACAGCAGATGTTAACACACACAGGGTAACTTTGAGAGCTGATGGATATGTTTTAAAAAAAAATGATGAGGAACTGCTCCCCAGAAATCCCTGCTGATTCTTGAGTAGTTTCTTGCTGAGATTATAATTAGGGATCAGTAAATTCAAATAGAAAAATCTTAAAAAGAAGAAGTTAATAGAAGAAATCTGCAGTAATTAACATATAATTGGTTAATACAAAAGAAGTCAAGAAAGAAGATAATAAAAAATATTGTTGTGAGAAATAGAAGTCAAATGACATCAGTAATCACATAAAATGTAAGTAAACTACTCCAATTAAAATACAAAGAAATCGTCAGAATGCTGTAAAACTACAGAAAGTGTGAAACTAAAAGGACAGAAAAATATATACCATCTGAATACTAAACCTTAAGTCACACAGCATTACTGGGTATAAAAAGGAATATTTTGCAATAATGAAAGTTTCACTTTTACTGAAATATACAATATTTCTTTATAATATTTAATAACAGAGCATCAAAAATAAAACTTGTCAGAACTAGAAGGAGAAATAGATCAATTTACGATTAGAGTTAGAAATTTTAACATCTCTCATGGTAAGTGAAAGAAGAAAAAAAAAATTAGTAAGAAACAGAAAATTTGAACATGGCTAACTTTTGGAGAAGACTCCTTGGATTGCAAGGAGATCAAACCGGTCAATCCTAAAGGATATGAATCTTGAATATTCATTGGAAAGACTGATGCTAAAGCTGAAGCTCCAATACTTTTGGCCACCTGATGCTAGGAGCTGACTCATTAGAAAAGACCCCGATGCTGGGAAAGATTGAAGGTGGGACAAGAAGGGAACGACGGAGGATGTGATGGTTGGATGGCATCACTGATGTGATGGACATGAGTTTGAGCAAGCTCCGGGAGATGGTGAAGGACAAGGAATCCTGGTGTGCTGCAGTCCCTGCGGTCGCAAAGAGTCATATACGACTGAGCGACTGAACAACAAAACAAACATCATATTGGATATTGTATTTCAAAATCAAAGAACCTATTTTCTTTTCAAATGTGCATGAAATAGTACTTATTTGTTGAGCTATAAAGCACGGCTTAACAAATTTGAAAGAATTCCAATCATCCAGAGACCATTTTCTGATCACAGTACAATCAAGAAAGAAACAAAGGTACCCAGAAAATCAATCCTATGAATACTTCAAAATAATTCATGGGTTACATTTTTTAAAAAATCAGGTTGAAAATTTAAAATGTTTTAAATTAAATAACAATGTATGGGCTGTCTACCTGTCTCTCCTCTGTTGAGTGGTTGTTTCCCTGACTGACTTGCAAAATCTTAAACCCAGGAAAGGACTTGAGCCAGCTAGATCCAGAAAATAGTTTTGCATGAACCTCCCTCTCCTCAGAATTTCAGGAAAGGAATAGAGAGGCCTAGGGGAACTCTGAAGGAGGGATTTGAGGCTATGAAGCCTCATGAAGCAGAGCTCTGAGAATATTTCCACCATAAAAAGCATTCCTCCTCTTTCTTCTTGCTAAGGAAAAACAAATGTGGGGTGCTACTAAAGCAGAGAAGAAAGAAAAGTCAGAGCTGTAAATATATAATATATTATAAAAGAAGAAAGGTCAAAAATCAATGGTTAACAATCTATCATAAATATTGGCAGAAGAACAGAAAATTGAATCCAAAGAAAGTAGAAGAAGGAAATAATAAAGATAAGGGCAGAAATTAGTGAAATAAAAAATAAACATTGGAAAGAAAATAATCAGCAAAACCAAAATTTGTT
>SJYC01037772.1:0-36110 GCA_006408675.1 Madoqua kirkii
TATATATATATATATATATATATATACACACACACATGTAATCCATCACAAATCCTGTTACTTTTAACTCCTTAAATCTCACAAAACCATCCACCTTTCTCCATCTCCACTACCACTTATCTAGTTTGTCCAAATTACCATCTTTTCTCACTTAGGCTTTTGTCCTAATTTCCTGCTTGGTGTTCCCACATCCCATCTGTTCTCCATCCTGTGACTAGAATGATCTCAAAATGCGAAGTGATCTTATCTCTCCTGAGCTTAAAGTATATGCTGGTAATTTCCTGTTGCTTTTAAAATAGATAAAGCTTCTCAGCATGAACCACAGGGTCCCTGTGTGGAATGACCCTGCCCACTTCTCCAGTCTCATCCTCCAATAAGCTCACCCATTTCTTTCTGCTCCAGCTGCAATAGCCTTCTTTCAGTGGGTTGTATTTTCCAGATTCTCTTCTGCCACGGGGTCTTTGCACACACTACTTCATCTGCTTGATTTTCCCTCACTTCTTCATTCAAGTAATGGCTATTTGCAGCACATAACTCAGCTCAAAGGCTTGCCTGATTTCCCTAGCTAGGTCAAGCCTCATTCCTCAAATACCCCTGCATCTTGATGAATATCAGTTTCTTCATGAGGACAGAGGAAATATCTGGTTTTGCTCACCATCGTATCCCAAGAATTTAGTCCAGCACTTGTCAAATGACAACTGTTTGATAAATATTTGTTGAATGATAAATGTTGGATAGATTTATTCAACAACACTGAATGTGTTATTTATTGGGCATGTGACTGTATGTTAGATATTGTCCTTTATAGTTAGAATCCCAACATCTAGTGGAGAAAACACACTTTAATGTCAAGAGTGTAACACGAAGATGACCGTAGATCTTGGGATCCGAAGGAGAGAGCAAATAAATCTGCCCAGAGGAATTTATAGAGACTTCACAGAGAATGAAATGTTTAAACTGTGTCTTGAAAGACAAATTGGAGTTTTCCAAGTGTAGAAACATCCCAAACAAAAAGAAAGCATATGCAAATACCTGATGGTGTGCAGTAGCTGGGTGACAGAGTTCTGGAGTGGTGCGTAGGGAGAATGGATGTAATGATGAATGGGTGGCAGGTTGAGGTGAAAGGTCTCACTAAGAGCATTAGACCATAAGAAAGAAAGTCAGTGAAAGTATAGGTAAAATGAATTTAAGGTTGCTTGAGAGGAGAGTGAAAAAGTTGGCCTAAAGCTCAACATTCAAAAAACAAAGATCATGCCATCCGGTCCCATCACTTCATGGGAAATAGATGGGGAAACAGTGTCAGACTTTATTTTTGGGGGCTCCAGAATCACTGCAGATGGTGATTGCAGCCATGAAATTAAAAGACGCTTACTCCTTGGAAGAAAAGTTCTGACCAAACTAGATAGCATATTCAAAAGCAGAGACATTACTTTGCCAACTAAGGTCCGTCTAGTCAAGGCTATGGTTTTTCCTGTGGTCATATACGGATGTGAGACTTGGACTGTGAAGAAAGCTGAGCACCGAAGAAGTGATGCTTTTGAACTGTGGTGTTGAAGAAGACTCTTGAGAGTCCCTTAGACTGCAAGGAGATCCAACCAGTCCATTCTGAAGGAGATCAGCCCTGGCATTTCTTTGGAAGGAATGATGCTAAAGCTGAAACTCCAGTACTTTGGTCACCTCATGTGAAGAGTTGACTCATTGGAAAAGACTCTGATGCTGGGAGGGATTGGGGGCAGGAGGAGAAGGGGACGACAGAGGATGAGATGGCTGGATGGCATCACGGACTCATGGAGGTAAGTCTGAGTGAACTCCGGGAGTTGGCGATGGACAGGGAGGCCTGGCGTGCTGCAATTCATTGGGTCGCAGAGAGTCGGACACGACTGAGCGACTGAACTGAACTGAAGTTCAGTCAGCCTGAAGTGAGAAATCATGAGTCAGAGAGAGGAGTTAGGGAAAACAATGAAGAAACAACTTCAGTAGCTCAAGTGAGAAAAAAAAAACACAAACAAACAGATCAACACAAGGAAGTGATACCAGAGAAAGGGGGCATTAACTTTGAGAACTGTTTCTGAAGGGGAAACAAGACGACTTGATGACTGGATGTGGCACTAGAAAAGGAGAAGCTTAAGATTGTTTAAGTTCAGTAAACTTAGTGAGATGGCTGAACTGTTAATCTTCAGAGAAAATATTCCAGGGAGAACAAGTGTGTGTTTAAGGGAAGAGATTACCAGTCTGAACCAGGCTAAGTGTTTGGTGTCTGTGGCTCATTCAGATGGAAATGGTCAAGAGAAGGCTGACCATCAAAGGACCGAATGCAAGTGAGTTCCTATAACTATCTGTGACTACCTGTGGTGACCTATAAAAAAATACATCAGTCCTGTGTGTCTTTAAAAAGACAATAGGTAGCATCTGTTGCCATGCTTGGAACCAGGTATATCATCACTAAGCAATGCACCACTCAAACAGTAGCTTAATTGAGGGGAAAGTCATCATATGTTGTCTGAATAATTGAAAAGGCACCTCTAGTACTTAAATAAGACTTTAGTTCGGAATTTGCTATCAACAGATGGATGCTGGCTTGGCAAATGAGTAGAATGGAACCCTTTTAAGATTTAATATTACCAGGTGGGGCACAGAAGACCTACAAAGGATCATTACATTTGCATTTAGATTCAAAATCTCTTGACAAGAGGTGATAATATGAATTTTGTTTCTTGTTCAGTTAAAACATATGAACTCTGGAGCCAGAGAGCGCTAGATTCAGATCTTGTCTCTGCCACTTGTGGATTGAATGATTAGTTTTATTTTCTGTGTCTCGGTTTCATTTTCTGAGATAATAATGGTAACTATTTTAGGGATTTTTGCAACACTTAAGTAACTTGACATATGTGAGCCCCTCAGGGGAATGCCTGGCATTTAGGAAATGCCTAATAAACTTTAGCTTTATTACTGGATCTTGAAGTTTGTAGATTGCAAACTGAGGTATTTTGCTTGTTAATCAGTATCTTCAAAAACAGATTTAAATGCCTTTAGAGGAGCAGGTATCATCCAGTTTCTCAGGCTCCACTAATCCCTTTAGCTTTAATACTCATCCTGGTTACACATTTTGTTAATCTCCCAGCCCCTGTATGTTTGGGAGTCTATACACACTGGTACATTCCAGTTTAAGACACTACTTCAGATCATGCCTAATGATGAGAGGGAAGACCATTTTTCTCATCTCTGTAAGTAAGAGTTGTTGTTGTTCACTAGCTAAGTCGTGTCTGACTCTGTGACCCTATGGACTGTAGCCCTCCAGGCTCCTCTGTCCATGGGATTCTCCAGGCAAGAATGCTGGTTGACATTTCCTCCTCCAGCGTATCTTCCCAACCCAGAGATCCAACCTTCGTCTCCTGCATTGACAGGCAGATTCTTTACCGCTGAGTCACCTGGGAAACCCATAAATAAGAGTAATTTGTCCTATATGAGGGCAGAATAAGCAATTAGCTGATGTGGTGAGAAAAAGCTAAGGAAATCTCATTGGTTCTGAAATCTCACCATTGAAGTATAATTTCCTTGGATGAAGTGCCATGGGATTGGAATTTTCAGAGATGCAGAAGCTAGTAAGGTCAGCTTCCGACATAAGCAGCTTGTTGATGTCTAGAGATTAAGTTCCTGTGGATTTCTGAGCTAGACTGAAAAATTGCATCTGAGTTTGGTAGAGATGAGTCTTGAATTTCAGTTCAGTGTGGGTCTCAAATGGGCTTTCCACTGTGAGTCAGGCTGTGCAAATGGTGCTTTCGGGATCCCGTTTCTTCTTGGGCTACCTTGTGTTCGTCATGGTTGGCACTGGGAAACGTGAGACGTGAAGTCACAGTGCAGTGGCAGTTGCAGAAGTGACAGGAAGGTGTTCATTCCTGCCTGCTTCGACCCCCATCATCCGCATGTAACCCAAGCTGGTTTATTTCCAGGAAACAGGAGATAGGGCAAAAATAAATTCATGAATGAAGCTAATTGCATTCAGTGGCAAAGCTCGCACCACGCTGACTCAAGTCACACAACTGAATTCAGCAGCATAAGCGGCAGGGACTTCTCGGAAAGCCACCCACAGCTGTTACGATTCATTCCAGCCCCTCCCAGAAAATTCCAAGCAGAGAACATAGTCCCTGATAGATACTGCCTTGACTTGTATGGTTTAAGTGTTCATCCCTGGGGGGAAAACTTGATTTCGTTCAGTGACAAAGCTGTCACACAAGCTGTTTCAGTTAAACTTCCCTTGTTAAGGGACTGTTTGCTGCCCAAGGTTTCTGAACTTATAATCTATAGGGCCCATTAACAATCTGACTGTTGCTTTGCCTTGTCTTGTTTTGATTGTTTAGTGTATAAGGGTAACCTGAGCAAAACTGGGAAGGAGAGGAAGGGTGCTTTCACCTCTCTCTCTCTTTGTACCTAGTTTTACTCTTTTAGGGCTTCCCTACAGGCTCAGGCGGTAAAGAATCTGGCTGCCAATGCAGGAGATTCAGGTTTGATCCCCCGCCCCCCTGGAGAAGGGCATGGCAACCCACTCCAGTATTCTTGCCTGGAGAATCCCATGGACAGAGGAGCCTGGCGGGCTGCAGTCCATGGCTCACAAAGAGTTGGACACAACTGAAAAACTGTCATATTCACTTTCATCACTTTACTCTTTTAATGAACTAATATCTAATAGACCAGATCCTTGACTACTAAAGGCAGAGCAACTAACTGCCTGAGCTGGATAACTACAAAAGTTACTTCTTTGAGGTCATATCTGTGCCACTGATAAAAGGCAGAGTTGTCCCTGTTGCTCTAGTACCAATTAATATATCATTAATCTCTCTGCTGAGCCCCTTGCCATAGAATATGGTTTGCTAATTTATGGACTTTGATGTGACATTTGTCCTTCCTGTGCTCAAGGCAGGCATTACTAATAAGTCACACTCCTCTTCCTGACTGAGCCTGAGCTCAGCCTCACAACTCCTTTCAATACATCACGTAAGCAGCCAACGGAATGGAATTATGCTCAAGCAGAACACCATATGCCATCCTACTCTGTAATCTTATCTCCTTTTAAAGTCTAACTCTTTGTATTTAAGTAGCCATTCTGTCCCTCTGAGTTTAAAATGGTAAGATGGGACCTGCTTTTAGACAACACTTACTTCAGCTTGGGAAGTCTGTGTGCTGTGTCATTCTAAAGCTGACTTTATATATTCTTATTGGAATGAAGGTATTAATAGTAAAGCTGACACATGATGGTATGCTTTCTACATTTATCACATTCTTTGTCAGCTCTTCAAAGTCTAAGAATTTCTCTGTGCATCGTTCATGTCCCAGTGGACCACACTGAATTTGAAGCATCCAGATTTGGTTACCCAGAGTGGTAAAATTTCAGACACATTTGTCTGAATAAGGCCTATTTATATCTGATGTTGTTATAGGTACATGATAAGATAATCTGAAAAATTATACTGGGGAAAGGATTTGGAAGGACACAGGATAGGGAGCATAACATATTGTAAGAATAAATAGACCCTTAAGTTTGGAATATAAGCAAAGTAAAAATTATATAAATATTTTCAGGACAATAGTAAGATCCAAGTAAGATAACAAGAGAGAAAAAAATGAAAAATTTAATGAATCTCAGAAGTTTATTCTTGTCAAAATGAGCTTTTAGACATGGACTATTAGGGTGACAACATAATTTATTGTCCAAACCAGGATGTGCTTGAGAATGAGAAGCCCACTATAAATAACTGCAATAGGACAACAGGTGTAAGCTTGGACATATGTTCATTTCTCATTGTCACGCTGGAGAAGACTCTTGAGAGTCCCTTGGACTGCAAGGAGATCAAACTAGTCAATCCTAAAGGAAACTAACCCTCAATATTCACTGGAAGGGCTAATGCTGAACCTAAATCTCCAATAATTTGGCCACCTGATACAAAGAACTGACTTGTTGGAAAAGACCTTGATGCTGGGAAATATTAAAGGGAAAAGAAGTGGGCAGCAGGGGATGAGATGGTTAAAATAGAATCACTGACTCAATGGACATGAATTTGAGCAAACTCTGGGAGATGGTGAAGGACAGGGAAGCCTGGCATGGGGTAGTCAATGGCGCTGCAAAGAGTCGGACAATGACTTACCGACTGAACAGCACGCTCACTGCAGCCATAGTCTAACCCTTCCAGAAACTTCCGGGCTTGTGTCAGTCAGAAGGGAGTAAATGAGTGAAATACATGTGATAGAGAAACAGTGTCTCTGAGTGCGGCCTTCCTTTCCATTGAGGGGCATCAAAAATGAGGACTAAGGTCAGGTAAAGACATGGGGAAAAGCATTAAAATATATGGGTTTCCTAATGGCAAGCCACTCCAGGACTATTGCCTGGAAAATCCCATGGACAGAGAAGCTTGGTAGGCTACAGTCCATGGGGTCGCAAAGAGTTGGACACGACTGAGTGACCTCACTTCACCTCATTTCACTTACCAATATGTCATTCATCATATATTTTTGTTTCAAAGTTTGGATAAATTGGAAGAAAAGACTCATTTAAAAGTAAATATTTGTATTCCTCAAGAATTGCATCCTTTAAGATGCAATTCCTCTTTGCATCTATCTTATTTTTGAAGCCAGCTCTATAGCTTTAATAACCGGAGGTTTCCATCTAGCCCAACCAAAAAGTCACATTTCAGTGTGTAGGATACTGCAGGATGTTGCTACAGGGATCACCAGACTGTCTCCATCAGCTCAGGTTTCCTAGAGGGAGAAACTAACACCATATTATTTAATCTCACAAAAATTTTGAGTATTTTACATATTCACTATTTTACAAATAAAGAAACAGGGCACAGAAATGAGTTACCCAGGGTCACATCGTTAAAGGCAGTAAGGAATTCAGATTCACCAGGTTGAGCTTTTCCCACAGCATCTAGGATATAGGCATCAGACAGAACAGAAAAACATTCAACTCACTCATTACTTTTTCAGATCTTTATTGAGCACCTACTGTGTGCTCAATAAAGATAGCGTTCCACATATGAGAAGTAAAGAGATGAACATAATCTGTGCCTTTTTGATGCTTACATTCTAGTGGGAAAGGCAGGAAGAGGATTCTTGGTAAAGGGATTAGGACATACAAAGGCCACATTAAAGAACCATCAGGGAACCCAATTTGACCATAGAGAAGGGGAGAGAAGTTTGGAGAGATAATCAGGGAACAAAATGTGTGGGGCCCTGTTGCCCCATAAAGATTTTGGCTTCCTAAAAAGATGGGAAATCCAAGAACTGATGTGATCTTATTTACAACTGTGTGGAGCCTGGATGATAGGGGCCAAAAAAGAAGCTCAGAGACCAGAGAAGATGCTCCCACAGTAATCCAGGGTAAAGGTGATGGAGGCTTAGAGGAAGACAGCAGCAGCCAAGTGGCTAAAAGTGAATGGAGGGAGGAAATGGTCTGATGGTCAAGAGGCAAGATTGGCTGATGGGTTAGATGCTGGCCTGGGAAGCAAGAGAGGCAAATGTTAATGGAACCACGCATATAAAACTGGTGGTGAGGAGAGATGAGGCTGGGGAAGTGGGCAGGACTTCATTTTTCTGCCAATGGAAGGATTTAACATGTTTAGTGGAACTTCAGGTCCTAAAGGATCTCCTATGGAGTACTTTGGGGAAGTTTTTAAAAAATTTTTTTAATTGGAATATAGTCGATTTGTGCGTGTTAGTCACTGGGTCGTGTCCAACTCTGTGATACCAGGCTTCTCTGTCCATGGAATTCTCCAGACAAGGATACTGGAGTGGGTTGCCATCTCCTTCTCCAGGGAATCTTCCCTTCCGAGGGATCAAATCCTGGTCTCCTGCATCACGGGCAGATTCTTTACCATCTGAGTCACTGACTTACAATGTTTTATCAGTTTTAGGTGTACAGCAAAGTGAATCAATTATACATTTATTTATATCCACTCTTTTTAAAAGATTCTTTCCCCATATAGGCCATTACAGAGTATTGAGTAGAGTTCCCTGTGCTATACAAGTTCATATTAGTTATCGATCTTATATATATTAGAGTGTATATGTTCATCCCTTTGGGCTTCCCTGGTGGCTCAGAGGTTAAGGCGTCTGCCTGCAATGCGGGAGACCTGGGTTCGATCCCTGAGTTGGGAAGATCCTCTGGAGAAGAAAATGGCAATCCACTCCAGTATTCTTGCCTGGAGAATCCCATGGACAGAGGAGCCTGGTGGGCTATAGTCCAAGGGGTCTCCAAAGAGTCAGACACAACTGAGCAACTTTACTTTCACTTTCTTTCATCTCCCAATTTATTCTTTCTCCCTATTCCCAGGTAAACATAAGTGTGTTTTCTATATCTGTGACTCAACTTGTGGTTTGTAAGTAAGTTCATATGTATTCCTTAAAAAAAAAAAAAGATGCCACGTATAGGCAATATCATATGATATTTGCCTGTTAGTGTCCAACTTACTTCATTCAGTATGATAATCTCCAGGTCCATTCATGTTCCTGCAAATGGCATTATTTTGTTCTTAAGCAATGGAGAAAACTCATTCAGATTTCCTTTTGGAAAGACCTCTACCTGTGGCAGTGCTTGGATACATAATGGAAAAGGGGAGAGAGGATCAGGGAAAACAGAAAGTTCATTGCTGAGTAGGAAAGGGATTACAAAGGTTTGGATCAAAATGATGGCAGGGAGGATAAAGAGGAGAAATTACTTTGAGAAATATTTAGAGGTGAAGTGTTAAAAATAGCAATTTATTAGATTTTAGAGGTGGCAAGAATACACAGAAGAACTGTACAAAAAAGAGCTTCATGATCCAGATAATCACGATGGTGTGATCTCTCATCTAGGGCCAGACATCCTGGAATGTGAAGTCAAGTGGGCCTTAGAAAGCATCACTATGAACAAACTAGTGGAGGTGATGGAATTCCAGTTGAGCTGTTTCAAATTCTGAAAGATGATGCTGTGATGATTCTGTGAAAGTGGTGCACTCAATATGCCAGCACATTTGGAAAAACTCAGCAGTGGCCACAGGACAGGAAAAGGTCAGTTTTCATTTCAATCTCAAAGAAAGGCAATGCCAAAGAATGCTCAAACTACTGCACAATTGCACTCATCTCACATGCTAGTAAAGTAATGCTCAAAATTCTCCAAGCTAGGCTTCAGCAATACGTGAATTGTGAAATTCCTGATGTTCAAGCTGGTTTTCAAAAAGGCAGAGGAACCAGACATCAAATTGCCAACATCCACTGGATCATGGAAAAAGCAAGAGAGTTCCAGAAAAACATCTATTTCTGCTTTATTGACTATGCCAAAGCCTTTGACTGTGTGGATCACAATAAACTGTGGAAAATTCTGAAAGAGATGGGAATACCAGACCACCTAACCTGTCTCTTGAGAAATCTGTATGCAGGTCAAGAAGCAACAGTAGAACTGTACATGGAACAACAGACTGGTTCTAAATAGGAAAAGGAGTACATCAAGGCTGTATATTGTCACCCTGTTTATTTAACTTCTATGCAGAGTACATCATGAGAAACAGTAGACTGGAAGAAACACAAGCTGGAATCAAGTTTGCCAGGAGAAATATCAATAACCTGAGATATGCAGGTGACACCACACTTATGGCAGAAAGTGAAGAAGAACTGAAAAGCCGCTTGATGAAAGTGAAAGAGGAGAGTGAAAAAGTTGACTTAAAACTCAACATTCAGAAAACAAAGATCATGGCATCCGGTCCCATCACTTCATAGAAAATAGATGGGGAAACAGTGGAAACAGTGTCAGACTTTATTTACTCCTTGGAAGAAAAGTTATGACCAACCTAGATAGCATATTCAAAAGCAGAGACATTACTTTGCCGACTGAGGCTCGTCTTGTCGAGGCTATGGTTTTTCCAGTAGTCATATAAGGATGTGAGAGTTGGACTGTGAAGAAGGCTGAGTGCTGAAGAACTGATGCTTTTGAACTGTGGTGTTGGAGAAGACTCTTGAGAGTCCTTTGGACTGCAAGGAGATCCAACCAATCCATTCTGAAGGAGATCAGCCCTGGGATTTCTTTGGAAGGAATGATGCTGAAGCTGAAACTCCAGTACTTTGGCCACCTCATGCAAAGAGTTGACTCATTGGAAAAAACTCTGATGCTGGGAGGGATTGGGGGCAGGAGGAGAAGGGGACGACAGAGGATGAGATGGCTGGATGTCATCACGGACTTGATGGACGTGAGGCTGAGTGAACTCCGGGAAATGGTGATGGACAGGGAGGCCTGGCGTGCTATGATTCATGAGGTCTCAAAGAGTCAGACATGACTGAGCGACTGAACTGAACTGAGAGGTGAAGCAAAATATTAAAATGGTTACCCTTTTCTGAATATTCTGAAGTCTAAGAGGTACAAAAATCTCAGCAAATCCAAATTTCCTTAAAGGACCAGTGTATGTAGATTGTTGAGTCTGACTCCTTTGTGATCCCATGAACTGTAGTCCACCAGGGTTCTCTGTCCATGGAATTTCCATGGGTAAGAATACTGGAATGGGCTGACATTTCCTTTTCCAGAGAATATTCCCAATCTGGGGATTGAACCCACGTCTCCTGCATTGGCAGGCATGTACTCTACCACTGAGCCACCTTATGTAGATTAGTGAACCATTAAGAAACTTTTCCACAGAAAAATAAACAGTTTAAAAGAGAGTGAGGAGATCTTTCTTTTTACATTGGATCCAGAATTGAAATATCAGTATATACCAGGATTGAAACTGTGTGATCTTTTTATTGAATCTGTATATTTAACAGACAATCCATTTCAACAAGTTGTCCCCTCGCAAGGGATCACCTTGGGAGTTTATTTAGAGACTTACTGTCTTGATTCTGTCCACTGTTGGTGCAAACTTTTATTTCTTTAAGGAGAAAGCTGTTTTATAAGTCAGTCTATGAATTGCACAAGAATATACGTTCCACTATTTTGGCCCCCTCCCACTCATTTTTGCCTTAAGATAGAAATGCCATCTCAATTGCCCAATTTGTTCATGTGACCTAGCTCCCAATGATTTTGACTGCTTCAGAAAGTCAAATCTGCAAAGGATGGAGTTTTTTTTCCACTGAGGATGAGAAAGATAATGGGCTGCAGGTTTTGAAAGCTACGTGGAACCACCCTCCTAATGTTTCTCCTGAGATGGCATGGCTCCCTCTGCTGTCTATGTCTCTGGAGAGATGGGGTTTTTCTCTCTCCTGGGGTTTTTCCGCCCTCCCACCTAGGTTCTCACAACTTGTCTTTGGGAACCAGCTCAGCGCTCTCTTCCTCTGGAATGAGTCCTTTGCCCTCCAAGGACAGGTGGTCCCTGCCGCCCTGCCCCCACCTCGTGTGCTCTTGGACCCCTGGTATTAGCTATCTCTCTCTTCACTGGCTCTGATGCTGTATTATTAACAGCTGCTTCTACCTCTTGTCTGTGAGCTCTTAGAGAACTGTTGTTCAGTCACTGAGTTGTGTCCAACTCTTTGTGACCCCATGGACTGCAGCACACCAGGCTTCCTTGTTCTTCACTGTCTCTCTCCCAGAGCTTGCTTAAACTCATGCCCATTGAGTCGGTAATGCCATCCAACCATCTCATCTTATGCCACCCCCTTCTCCTCTTGCCCTCAATCTTTCCCAGCATCAGGTTCTTTTCCAATGAATTGGCTTTTCACATCAGGTGGCCAAAATACTGGAGCCTGAGACATGTGTTCTTATATCTCCATCACTTAGCATTGGGCTTAGGTGTGAACACATATTTATTTAATAATTGATAGTAGCCAGTTCTAAGGATTGAAATGACTTTTTTTCTCTTTTTTTAAAGCAGCATTAAAACAGTTGATCTATGTTTTCTGCCAGTAACAAAACTTTGGCAGGTACCTATGAGTGCTGTGGGTGTCTGAAATCAGGTATATTATCCTATTGGTCATATATGGAAGATTGCTGTTACTGCTGTTTAGTCACTAAGCCATATCTGACTCTTTAGCGACCCCACAGACTATAGCCTGCCAGGCTCCTGTGTCCATGGGATTTCCCAGGCAAAAATACTGGAGTGGGTTGCTGTTTCCTTCTCCAGGGGATTGAACCCAGTTATTGAACTCGAGTTTCCTGCATTGGCAGGTGGATTCTTTTCCATTGAGCTACCAAGGAAGCCAATGGAAAGCAGAAATGGGTTTTAAAAATCCATTTTTGTTGCCACATGTCTAACAATAACAGCAGCATTAGCAATCAACCTTAACTGATCATTTGCTTGAACGAGGTCCTGTAGCAGAGATGGCCAGTGCCTACTAATACCCAAGTTCTCCTTTCTCACTACCAGAACTCTTATTTTACTGAGGCAATGAGCTGTAAGTCTATGTTTTCCAGTCTCTCTTGGTTTGGGTGTGGCTACATGACCCAGTTCTAACCAATGATCTGAAACGAAGATGTTGGAAGTGACTGCCAGAAGGGCTTCTTAAAAGGTGGAAAGACATTTGTAGAAAGCCCTTTTCTCATTCCTGACACTTGGAGTGGGGCCAGTTTGGGCCATGAGCTTACCCTGAAGATTCACTCTATATCTTAAATGCCAGACCCAAGAGATAGCAGGTTTCTAGTTCCCTGTGATTTCATGGGACCAATATGTTAGTTGTGATCATCTGTTTTCTGATATCTTCTATATATGGAAGTGAATCCTTGTGTATTAGAGATGTTCCTATTTTGGATTTTCTGTTACAGATAGCTAAACCTCTTCCTAATGAGTTTAGGTGTTTTACAGAGACTGTTTCAATTAACCTTCATAATATATCTATGGGTTTAGTATTACTGTGCCCACTTTACAGATGAGGCAACTGAGGTAGCAAAGTTGATTTGAAACCCATGTTCTGTCTGGTTCCAGATACTTCTATAATATGAAGATGATTTTTTGTTTTAAATGAATTCAGGCTTTTCCACTCACTTGTGAATTATGAAGTTTTATACTTTTCTAAATATTTCTTTAGGTTATTCTTATACCTTGTTTTAAGCATGTTTCACTTGGTAGAGATTTATGTTTGAACAAGAAATCGGAAAGACCTTGTCCCAAAAGATTTTAGCCCAGAAAAGGAAACCTAAAGATATCTCTTCAACCAGAGGGAATATTTTGTTGCTCTTTGTGGCTGGGCAGCAACAGTTTAACTTTAGAGAAATGCTGGCACTTCCTTTGTCCTGTTTCACCCTGGTGATGCTCTGAGATCAAGGCAGGGCTGCCAATGTTTCCATTATTTAGTAAGAAGACTGCGGCTCCCGGGGTTAGCTCTGAGCGGAGCTAGTTGAAGGCTACTGACTGCTTTTCATTTGTACTCAAGATTCAATATCTGGGGCCAATCTGTCCTGCCTGGGGAATTTGGGAGAACCAATATAATAAATAATACCCTGGAGAAATTTTAGAACCACAGAGAAACCTCTCTAATATCACCCTCTCAATTTCTCTCTTTCAATTCAGTTTCAATTTGCAAAGTTGTATTCAGTTTTATACCAAGAATTCTGAAGAACTCTCAAAGCAAAATCCAGGTATTCATCTGCTTTTTAGGAGTGTAAAAGAGCCATCATGCAAACATACTGTAATCTGGACTTTATCTGCCATATCTTGTGTGTTTATAAAAGATAATTCAATTTCTGATAAATATCTCTTGGATTCTTTTGTAAAACACTAATCTCAACTGTGTCCTGGCCTTTCATCTAATGAAACTCATTCTAACTCTTAAGAGGATCATGTCATTTTGCACATCAGTGAATAAGCCTCACAACTCCCATTTCAACCCACAGCAAACGCCCTTGAGGTTAGAGCTTGACGGTTAAACCAAAAGGTCCCAATGCCCCAAGATTCCACAGATGCCTGTTGAATTACCAGGATGCCCACAGACTGAAAATACTTAACAAAAGAGGGTTCTCCTCCCTGACACCCCCTGTACTTCCACCCCTACCACAACTAAAGGAGAAAAAAAATGCCCCAAACTTCAAACAGTGCACCTGGCTGTAATCTTTTCTACTTGAGCTAATTGCTATTTGCAGTGGCATAAGGTTGGGGGCTGAGGGGTTGTGGGGGAGCGGGCTGGAGAATCCTCCAGCTAATAATGAAGATTCAAACCACAGAATGATTTCATGCGCTCTGTTGTTCCATCCCAGGGCAGCCAACATCTTACACTCATTTTCAGTTGCAGGAAATATAGTTCTCATACAAAGAAATACATTCCTAACAAGGTACAGGAATTAATTGTCAATGCCCTTAATGCAAAAGCAAGCAAAGAGTTTCAACTTGTTTCAGAGTTTTGGAGTGACTTTTATAGATGTCTAAAAACTACTCAACTTCTGGACTTTGTCAAAGTTTTAACGTTCTTAAAAGGGGGGAAACCCCAGTGTTTATATTTGACCACAGTTTTAATTATGCTTTCATGTTTATGATTTTTTATTTAATGTCTGTCTCATCAATTAGATTGCACATATTACAGTCACCATCATATTTTCAGCATTCAGCAGAATGCTTGGCATAGGGCAGGTGTTCAATAAATCTTTGTTGATCAAGGGAATGAATCATATCTCAAGGCTAGAGACAATTCTTTAATCGTTTGCAACAATATCTCATTGCCAAGTGATTAAAAAGGAAGAGATAGGAGGAAGGGAATTTATAAAATTCTATAAAGTGGATTATTTATAGAGTGCCTTATCTAAGTGGAAATATGTTCATCTATAGTAATAATATTATCATTAGTAGTAGTAGTAGTACTAGTAGCAATGATAGCAGTGGCGTGGCGGTAGTGACCCTGAGTGATTACTATGTGCCAAGTGTTGGGCTTAGCTCTTGGCTTAAATCATATTTTATTTCTCCACTTCTCTGTGAGATAGTTATTATCATTATCTTCACTTCTTAGGTGAGAAAACTGAGGCATAGATACATTAAATAACTTTCCCAAGTCCTAGCTTTCCCATATCTAGGAAGTGGCAGATGGGACTAAACTTCGGCCCATCTGTAGCCGACGTTTTTTTCTTCCCTTCCCTTCCCTCTGTCCTTAGAATAGCATAATGGGAGTATGTCAACATCATGGTAGACACTGTGGCTTGACTCTCCAGACACCCTTCCCCAGGCAGCCTCTCATTGACATTCCTTTCCTAAGAGACTGGGAAGCTGAGCACTTCATTTCCCAGCATCCATTGCATCCAGGCGTGGGCATGTGACTCATTTTGAAGCAAGGAGTTAGAAGAGGAAGTCAACAGAGAGGCTACAAGTAGGGGCTTGGGAAAGCTCTTGATTTCTTTGAAGAAGGGACAAGCGTACAACTAGCATTTTTCCATTCTGCATCTGCTTATATTCATCATTAAGCCTGATGTTTGTTTGGAAGGGCATCAACCATGTTGTAACCTTGAGGCCAAGAGAAACAGGGCATTCAATCCCAGCATTGTGGATCCACTGAACCAAGTGCTGTCTCCACCTCCCTGTGGACTTTTTGCCATGTCAAAAAAACTAGTCTCCATTTTTTTTTTTTTTTGGGCTTCAGTGAATCCAGTTTCCTATTATTTGCAGGTGATACATCCTGAAACGAGGCCAGTCTGAACCTTCTGAAGTTAAGACTAAGTACCTAGAAAGCTGCCTCAGGGGCAACCTGAAGAAACTTGACTTTTGGCTATGAAATGCCAGTTCCTTTCTCACTTGTGCTGAGGTCCAATCTTGCAGAGTGGTGGCAGTATTCAAGTCCCAAGTTGGAATGCAATGGATTGTGAACTTAGGTACGCATATCAATATTTGCTATTGTCTCTCCCAAATAGTCACAGACATTGAGTGTTTCTATTAAAAAGTCTAAGTCATTGTTCTACAGACTGTAATCAAGTTAAAAGGAAAAATTCAGAGAATGGAAGCAACCTGATAGTACACAAATAAATGTTCGTACATTTTAAAGGATCTGTATCGTTGCTCAGGAAGTGCATCCAAATTTTGTGGTCTGATATAGACAATTCACAGTAATTGTCATCAATCACTTAAGATTCTTATCTTATGTATATATTCCTGTCTGAGTAGTCTTTCTTTTTGCTGTTTCACTCTGTCTTAAAGAATGATCCAGAAGAGTTTCTTAAAATCTGACTAATTAAGCTCAGAATAAGGAGTTTCTGATGTCTCATATTTGTGTCCTTGCTGATAGGTCTCAACTCACCCACATTGTCCCTCTTGTCAGTTTGGTATGGCCTCCTCTGTTAGGGTAGGAAATTCTTTTCCTTTGGTTGAAAGAGATTGTGTTTACTCACTGGGACTATGACATGAATTTATCTGGCAACTTATTTCTCCAAGTCATTCAATATAATTCATTCATTCTTTCAACAGGATGGTGGACATTTCATGGTTATGTTTCTAGAAGTGTTATCTGGCTGGCAGTCAGAAGTGTCTTAATAGTTTCCAAGGAAAAAATAACGATCTGAATTTGTTCATATTTTTTCACAAATTTGAAGTGTAAAAATAATCGTGATTTTCACAGAGATCCCATTATATTTTAAAAGATTGTTTTTGTGAATGTTCACTTGACTAGTATGCTTTTATCTCATTTGTGTATTACTGCTTCCACTTGCTGAAGTTCTTCTTTCCCATCATTATTATGGGCTCTGTATCTAACATTTTTATAAAGAGATCAGTGGTTCAAAATTGATTTGCTGAGCATAAAGTTAGTGATGAAAATAGGTGTTTAGTTACTTTAGCTCAAAATAATATTACAAAGGAATGGGGCTCAAATGTATATATAAATATGTGTGTGTTGAGACAAGTGGCCATGCATGCCAATGTCCCAGATTTTTGATGGCCTCTCTCCTAAACGTAAACACAGTAAGAATCAAAATGAATAGCTGAGGGTCCATTTTACTATAAGCAAATTACACCTAAAGAATCCAATTTTCAAAATGAATGAATGACTGCATGAGTGCATGAGTGAATGTATGAAAGTTAGATTGTATTACTCTGCAATACATAGTATATTATCTATTTGGAATTTTGTAGAGTAGGAACATAAAATCAATAGCATTCTCATTTAATTTTTAAACAAACCCTAGTGGTATATCAAGCACATGAGTTTCTCCAGAATAAGGACAAAATAATGCTTTATAATACAAAATTGGCAATTTAACTGAGGCAGTGAGGAGACCAAACTCTTGAAATATCATCCAGATTCATACCCCTTGAAGCAAAACATCTTAGCTACACTGTGGCTAAGACCATTATAAGACTAGCTTCAAGTAAAAAAGTATGCCGTGGAAGAAATCAGAAGGGGGCTTCGGCAAGATTTCCTCATCCAGAAACACTTTTGGATTTCTTACTCATGATAGTGCCCCAAAGAGAGAAGTTGCCTCTGCCTTTTTGTTAGTTGACTCTATTGATATTCAGAGTATGAATGCGCTCTTAGGCCTTTTGCAAGGCACATATGAAGGGAAAGTGTGAGGCAACATCTTGTTCTATTTAATTGCTTAATTCCCAGCCACAGGAGGAGATGTTTTCCGTGTAGTTAACAGTTATTTTGTGATTCACGTGCAGGCTGCAGAAGGTGGCTAGAATCAGTAATGATGGCGCTGCTCTGCAAATAAAGGAGCTCTCACCCAGTGCTGGTTCACACACTGATTGATTCAAAGGGAACTGGCAAACACAGCTCTAAGAAACAGTGTTGACATTGTGCTCAAGGCAGACAATGGCAGTGTTACCCGCCAAAGTTGAGCAACGAGGTAGCCCGGGTGCTATACCACCCATTCTTGAGTCAGAGTTGAAAGAAATGGAGAAAATCCCAAGTCCTAGCAAACCATGTCTAATGAGGATAAATCTTTTCTGGGTCTTTGTTAATTAACTGAGCAGTGAACCTCTGTCTTTTGGCACTACTGTATGTTGGCTCTTGAGGGGGAATGTGTTCTCAAATTTTTTTTTTTTCAAATGAAGGATGAGGAAAAGAACACATTTTTTCCATGACACTAAAATATCCTTTTAAAAATATCACTTCAAGTGGTTTACTCAAGTGGACCATCTCAACACAAACTCCATGTTGGTTCCAAAATGCCATGTCTTTTAACAATAAGGATTAGATAATACATTAGGATTACTTAAGAAAAGCAAACTGGTATAAATATCTCCATTGCTGGGAATTTGATTCATTCTCAGTGCTTGATGTTTTTCTTCACTTACTGAAGATAATCACTGATGATATATTACTGGTCATATTTTAAAACCACATCCAAATATTCCAATATACCAGAAGAAACACTTTTGAGAGCAAAAGGCAACAAAATGGATGTATTTGGAGTTCACTGACCAATAAAGATCTCCCAAGTTAAAAGAGGTAATTTCCAACATTTGAATGTTTTGTTGTTTCCATTTGCTAAGTTGTGTTCAACTTTTTCAAATCCTGTGAACTATAGCCCGTCAGGATCCTCTGTCCATGAAGTTCTCCAGGCAGGATACTGGAGTGGGTTGCCATTTCCTTTTCCAGGGGATCTTCCCAGATCAGGGATTGAATCTGTGTCTCCTGCATTGGTAGGCAAGTTCTTTACCACAGAGCCACCAGGGAAGCCCCAACATTTGAATAAGATAACTTTATTAACCAGATTATCTGAAATGACTCAATGCTTGCTGCCAGCCCTGATCACCTTCCTCTATGCTCAAACATGTAAATTAATATATGAATTAATAGACATATACACTTTTCCTTCTCATTCTTTTTATTACCAAAATGATGACTCTTACCATATGTTTTACTCTGTAGCTTGCTTTTTATCACTCAAGAATTTATCATGGATAGCTCTCCAAATTGATAGGGACAAAAATTTATATAGCATATTCTAATTTTGTAAGTTAAATAGTGAAAAGAAACCAATGGAATGTGAAACTTACCACAAATGAAGAAAATTACAAATGAATCCAGCTTTAATAGAAGAAAATCTTGTTACTAATTTTGAAATTTTATAGAATGACTGACCATTTAAATATCAGAACATATGTCTAAAAATTCTTTGCAATATACTTGACATACAATAAGCTACAAGTATTTAAACTATAAAGTTTGATGTATGGACATATGAAGGTATCTGTGAAACCACCATTACAATCAAGGTAATGAGCATATCTATCACCACCGAAAGTTCTCTTGCACCTATGCCATCTCTCCCTCCAGCCACACTTGGACTCCGGCTGTAGATAAAGTTTGAGTCCACTCCAGATGTCTCATTCTGGAACCAGCAGCCATGTAACATGTACTTCTTTCCAAGTGATGGCAGAAGCAAAAGAGGCCAAGCCAAATCATGCAAGTTCATTGAAAACTTCTCCTAGTTTCATGACTACTATTAATAACATTGCATTGGCCAAATCCAGTCATGTGGCAAAGCCTACCATCAAAATGTTGGGGAATTGTACTCTGCCCACTCTAGTGGGATGTCCTGCACAGTTACGTGGCAGAGGGTGCAGGTGTATTCTTTAACTGAGAGGAGATAAAAGATGGCAAAGAATAACACAATCACAATAAATGGACAGCTGACAAAATGGGATTGGTGTGCAAAAGCTGGGAATTCATATTTGGTAGCTAAAGCCCCCAGGTGTTTCCCAGCATATACAGGGTATTGAAGGATAAGACCATGCTGAAACTTTAGGCTATGCCCTCTCCAGAGAGTGAGTACAAGACAAGAGGAATGAGAACAGAGGATGTCACCTTAGGATGTCACCTTCCTCTATGTTCAAACATGTAGATTAATATATGAATTAACAGATATATTACTCATCAAACAAGAGGCTGGAGGAGGATCCAAAGGACAAGAGAAAGTATTGTCAGAGGTCATCTCTCAATCAGCAAAAGGCCCTATAGAGACCTTAATGGTTCTAGCCATAGCATTTTGTGACTAATTCTCTCTACTCTCAGCTTTTTACTTTCCACTCCCTTTTGGTTCTACAAAATAGAACCAAACTCTGTGCTGAACTCTCTGATCTCATTTTTAAAAATCACTAGATTCCAATGCAAAATAGATAACTAATGAGAACCTACTGTATAGGACAGGGAACTCCACTCAGTGTTCTGTGGTGGGAAGGAAATCCAAAAAAGAGGAGAGAGATGTATACAAATAACTAATTCACTTTGCTGTACAGTAGAAACTAACACAATATTGTAAAGCACCTATACTCCAATAAAAATTATTTATATAGTAATGAGGGCAAAGTTAAGTAAATATAAAAAATTTAAGAGTAAAAATCATAGATTCCTATTATAACCAAGCAAGTATTATAAAGGGGCAAAATAGAATTAATTTCTGTTTTCTTTTAAGCATTTAGTGCATACACAGTGAGAGATTATTTACTATTCCACAAAATCTTCCTTATACAAATATATTTATATACATCTAAATTTAATATATGTTTGCTATGAAGAGTCTGAAGTATCACATATAAATACATTGTATGGTTGGTCTCCTGGAACAATGGGTGCTCCCTCATTTTCTATGACTCATCACTTCATGAACACTGGGAGGACCTGACCGCAGCTGTGCAGAAGCTTCCATAATAAACCCATAATGGGCATGGCACAAATTGCCTTTTTCAGATTTGGGGTTTCATTGCAATTGGGAATGTTGGACACATTTCCCTGAGGCTTGGCTTGAGGAACATCTAGTCATTCTTTGCCTAATCCTGAATCTGGAATATGGCTTTAGGTGGAAAATATGCTTTAAACTCAGTGCTAGTTGTGGTGGTGGTATCTTTTTGTTGTGAATAGTAGATTCGATAGAAAATGAAGGTCAAAAAGTAATTATTGGGACTTCCCTGGCTGTCTGGTGGCTAAAACTCTGCATTCCCAATACAGGGGCCCTGGGTTTGATCCCTGGTCAGGAAGGACTGGTGCTGAAGCTGAAGCTCCAATACTTTGGCCACCTGATGCGAAGAGCCAACTCATTGAAAAAGACCCTGGTGCTGGGAAAGGTTGAGGGCAAGAAGAGAAGGGGGCAACAGAGGATAAGATAGTTGGATGGCATCACTGACTCAATGGACATGTGTTTGAGCAAACAGAGAAATAGTGAAGGACAGGGAAGCCTAATGTGCTGAGGTCCATGGGGTTGCAAAGTGTCAGCTGTGACCTAGCAACTGAAAGTGACAATAGTGTCAGGTTACTAGATCCCACATGATGCAACAAAGAGTTCGAATGCCGCAAGTAAAGATCTCACCGGCTGCAAGCAGAAGACCCTGCCTGTGGCAACTAAGACCTGGCACAGCCAGAGTTTCTAAAAAGTGATTATTTGTGGAATGAGCTACTGAACTTCTTAGGCATGTATTGAGAAGAGAAAGTGATATGGTAGATTTAAAATGTTCTGACATGATTATGTCAGTTATGAATGTATAGCCTCTAATTTCCCCCTGTTTAACCTACCTATATGGTTTCTATTTCCTGATTGGGTCAAAACTGTTACCAAAGGTATTTAAAGATTTGCGAACCAGCCCTAGACTTTCTCTCAGCTTCCTCTCTCATCCTTTCTCTTCTCAGGTTTGATTCTTCAGTCATCCCTTCTCTCTCATCTCTGGCCTGGATCACCCTTCCTCTTTCCCTACTTTTCCTATACCTTTTGTCATTAAGTCCCACCCATCCCTCACATGTCAGAAAGGCATCATTTCTTCTGAAAAATCTTTTCTAAACCTGTCAACTCTGGATTGAATGTCTTTCCCAAGTGGTCTCATAACTAACTTAGTACGGATCACTCTGTATTGTAGTTATCAGCTTACATGTCTTTCTCCTCCTGAAACAAGCTCCTGGAAGGTGCAGAATTGACATCTTTCCCTGTTACAAAGCTTAGCTCCCAGGTGGGCCCAGGCACATGCACCTAGTTGATACTCATACACATTTACTGAATGAACACCTAAATGACAAGGTATTATTTAGGAGATCATCGTCAACCACAGAGGTTAATGCACAGAACACTAGATGAATTTAAAATTTTAATTTTGTTGTTTAGACGTCAGTGAAAGCTTGATGGAGAAAGCAGTATTTATACTAATCTTTAAAGGATTTCAAGGAGGCAGAGATGAGGAATTAAGGGTCGAATGGACAGAAGAAACAAATATATAGAAGAGATCTCATTTATGTTCTGTACACATGGAAAACAATCTCAGTTTTCTGGATGGGGTCAAGTGTGCGATGGGGAACCCAAGTGTGGCAAAGAAATGTCAACAAGAGACCTGGGGCCAGATCCTGAAAAATCTCACAATATATGGAAGAGGACTGGTTATGAAAATAACTATAACTGGTTATGTGGTCCAGCAGTATCAGCAACAACTGGGAACTTGAAGAAAGGAAAATTCTTAGCCTCCATCCCAGACTTCCAGTGGTCATGTATGGATGTGAGAGTTGGACTGTGAAGAAGGCTGAGCACCAAAGAATTGATGCTTTTGAACTGTGGTGTTGGAGAAGACTCTTGAGAGTCCCTTGGACTGCAAGGAGATCCAACCAGTTCCTTCTGAAGATCAGCCCTGGGATTTCTTTGGAAGGAATGATGCTGAAGCTGAAACTACAGTACTTTGGCCACCTCATGCGAAGAGTTGACTCATTGGAAAAGACTCTGATGCTGGCAGGGATTGGGGGCAGGAGGGGAAGAGGACGACCCAGCATGAGATGGCTGGATGGCATCTCGGACTCAATGGACATGAGTCTGAGTGAACTCCGAGAGATGGTGATGAACAGGGAGGCCTGGCGTGCTGCGATTTATGGGATCGCAGAGTCGGACACGACTGAGCGACTGAACTGAACTGAACTGAACTGATCTCAGACTTCCTGATTTAGGAGCTCAGGTGGAGGGGGGAGGAGAAGAAGGCAGAGGTGGGGGTGGGTAGGTCCAACAACCTGGATTTTCACAAGATTTCCTGGCCATTCTGGAGGGCGCTAGGGTTTGGGAACTGCTGAAAGATATTTGGACTTCTGCTCAGCACTCAAGCCATGGTTGCTGTGTTTGTGTTGACTGTAGACTGTTTTCCCCAATCCTTCTGAGGGATGCTGTACTTTGAGGCTAGTTTGCCCAGATAAAATGTGGTGCCTTCTGTTGGTTTTTGGATCAAATGTCAGACATATTCAGAGAAGTCTGACCTCAAAAATCAGCCCCAGTGCCTAATTTCTGCATTAGCCTGTCACGTGCTCTCTCCAGTGCCCCAGTTTATTAATGGACCACTCCTCTCCTCTTTACTGGGGTTGTCGGAGGATGTTTCCAAGAGATGAGGCCAGACTCTCTGGAATGGTTTATGTTCATCAGGGGGTGAAGTCATGGACAACTGTTTCCCAAATCTATTTCCTTAGTGTACAATAATTCTTATACTGATGCCCACACTGTCATTTAGGGAAATAGGTAGTCTGTCCACAGAATACACACTGAGGTCAACTCTACCCCTCCTTTCCCCACCCCAGGCCCATTCCCATGGAGTCCTAATATCCAGGATTAGCTAGAGAACAGTCATCTATCCCACCACTAAAGTCTCTTTTAACTACCCAAACTCACTCTGTTCTCCCAGTTATAAGCACTCCTAAGATCCATCATCTTGCTTTTGCACTGCTCATCATTCTTGTAATTATTCAACATGTGTTTGGACTGTGAATTTCATTAGGTTGGGCACCATTTCTGATTTGTTCACAGCAACATCCCCATGTTTTACAGGCAGGGCCTGGATTGTGGGAAGTGCTCAAGTGTAAATATTTTTTAAAATTCTATGATTGAAGGAATGATGTGGTTTTATAATGCAGGTCACAGGGATTTATCTCTTAGTTATGCCAAGGGATTAGAATCATGTATACAGTAGACACTAAATAAATGACTCTTGATACCTTTACACATACTCTTTCCCTCTACTTGAACTGCCCTCCTTCCTCTTCTGTACCTCCTCAAATCCTAGTCCTTCAAAATTCAGGTCAAGGTCACTGTGTAAGACTCCACAGGTTGTCCACTTCATGCCTCTGGGTGTGCTGCTGACATAGACTGTGGTGTGAATGTTCGATACAGAGACTCCTCCTAGCTCGAATGTCTCTATGGGAAGTTTTTCTGGATATAGACTGTCATGTCCGTGAGAATGAACTTAAGGTTGCCAGGAGGAAGGGATAGTTACGGAGTCTGGGATGGACTTGTACATACTGCCATATTTTAAATGGATAACCAACAAGGACCTACTGTACAGCACGTGGAATTCTGCTCAATATTATGTGGCAGCTGTATGGGAGGGAAGTTTTGGGGGAAATGAATACATGTATATGCATGGCTGATCCCTGTGCTGATTTTTTCTCATTCGGCTCTTAGAGCAGTGCCTGCCTCATAGCAAGCAGTGAATAAACTCTCTGTTGAATATACCCGAATGTCTTCCTCAGTCATGAAGAGCCATTTGTCCTCTGTATTTTATACCTTGTTCTTGCTTCTAGCTTGGCAGTTTTTTTATGTGGAATGATATTCATAAGTTCACTCATGATTATAACCCAGTTCCCTGTGATCCTGAACTGTGTTCATTTTTATACCAAAATGTGAGGGTTTCAGGGAGCCTGTAATTACCAGATTGAAGGCCTTGTGCCACATCTGTACACAGGTGGGTCAACTCTCCAAAAAAATTTCTGGAAATTGGGCACACCCATGTTTTACTGTAGCCTGGAAGATTTACCTCAGGGTGTGGTACCTTGCAGTTTAGGCCACAAATCATGGTTTCTAAGAAGGACTGTTTGGAGAGTGAGGCTCTGGAAACTTGGATAGGACGCATGCATAAGCTCTAACGGAGGACAGTTATACTCAAAGACTGCCAGCCCAGCTCCAAACATTTGATGCAACTGCCAGGCATTGCTGCTTAAATTGTATGAAAGGGTGGTGCCCATGTTCTCAAGACATGGGGGAATGGAGGAGCTGTATCCTAAGCTTGGGTGAAAAGATGCTGTATTTTCAGCAGAGTCCTCTGGGATAAGTCATTTCATGTTTTGTATATTTAAGGGTCTCAGACAGTTCACACAGCATTGTTTGTTCTCTTTATACAATGTCTAGGGATCTACCCTCAAAATTCTCCAAGCCAGGCTTCAGCAATACGTGAACCGTGAACTTCCTGATGTTCAAGCTGGTTTTCAAAAAGGCAGAGGAACCAGACATCAAATTGCCAACATCCACTGGATCATGGAAAAAGCAAGAGAGTTCCAGGAAAACATCTATTTCTGCTTTATTGACTATGCCAAAACCTTTGACTGTGTGGATCACAATAAACTGTGGAAAATTCTGAAAGAGATGGGAATACCAGACCACCTAACCTGCCTCTTGAGAAATCTGTATGCAGGCCAGGAAGCAACAGTTAGAACTGGACATGGAACACAGACTGGTTCCAAATAGGAAAAGTATGTCAAGGCTGCATATTGTCACCCTGCTTATTTAACTTATATGCAGAGTACATCATAAGAAACGCTGGACTGGAAGAAACACAAGCTGGAATCAAGATTGCCAGGAGAAATATCAATAAACTCAGATATGCAGATGATACCACCCTTAGGCAGAAAGTGAAGAGGAACTAAAAAGCCGCTTGATGAAAATGAAAGAGGAGAGTGAAAAAGTTGACTTAAAGCTCAACATTCAGAAAACGAAGATCATGGCATCCGGTCCCATCACTCCATGGGAAATAGATGGGAGAAACAGTGAAAACAGTGTCAGACTTTATTTTCTTGGGCTCCAAAATCACTGCAGATGGTGACTGCAGCCATGAAATTAAGACGCTTACTCCTTGGAAGGAAAGTTATGACCAACTTAGATAGCATATTCAAAAGCAGAGACATTACTTTGCCAACAAGGGTCCATCTAATCAAGGCTATGGTTTTTCCAGTAGTCATGTATGGATGTGAGAGTTGGACTGTGAAGAAGGCTGAGTGCCAAAGAATTGATGCTTTTGAACTGCGGTGTTGGAAAAGACTCTTGAGAGTCCCTTGGACTGCAAGGAGATCCAGCCAGTCCATTCTGAAGGAGATCAACCCTGGGATTTCTTTGGAAGAAATGATGCTAAAGCTGAAACTCCAGTACTTTGGCCACTTCATGTGAAGAGTTGACTCACTGGAAAAGACTCTGATGCTGGGAGGGATTGGGGGCAGGAGGAGAAGGGGACGACAGAGGATGAGATGGCTGGATGACATCACTTACTCGATGGACGTGAGTCTGAGTGAACTCCGGGAGTTGGTGATGGACAGGGAGGCCTGGCGTGCTGTGATTCATGGGGTTGCAGAGAGTCAGACATGACTGAGCGACTGAACTGAACTGAGGGATCTACCCACACTTTATGGACACACTTCACTTGACAGGACATTTATACCTAGATGTTCTATGTGTGTATGCTTATTTATTTATTTACTTTACAATATTGTATTGGTTTTGCCATACATTGACATGAATCTGCCATGGGTGTACATGTGTTCTCCATCCTGAACCCCCCTCCCATCTCTCTCCCCACTCTATCCCTCTGGGTCATCCCAGTGCACCAACCTTGATATGTTTAGTAGCTCAGTTGTATCTGACTTTCTGTGACCACATGGACTTGTGCCTGCCAGACTCCTTTGTACATGGAATTTTCCAGGCAAGAATACTGCAAGAATACTAGACAGGGTTGTAATTTTCTACTCCAGAGGGTCTTCCCAACCCAGATATTCTATGTTGGCCTGCAAGTGATCAAGCCAGCAGCATGTGTACAAAGCTGGAACTATCTACGTTCTGGCCTTTCACAGAAAAAGTTTACCTGCCTCTGATTTAGAAGATGAAACCTGCTCTGTCAGTAGGAGGTGTCCTGTTTAATTGCTTGTTAACTCTTCCCCTCAATAGATTAAGTTCCATGATAACAGGGAGGCATCTGTCTTACTCACTGTCAGATCCCCAGGAATTGGCCCATACTAATGGCACCCGACTCCAGTATCTTGCCTGGAAAGTCCCATGGGCAGAGGAGCCTGGTGGGCTGCAGTCCATGGGGTCACTAAGAGTCAGACACGACTGAGCGACTTCACTTTCACTTTTCACTTTTATGCATTGGAGAAGGAAATGGCAACCCACTCCAGTATTCTTGCCTAGAGAATCCCAGGGATGGGGGAGCCTGGTGGGCTGTCATCTATGGGGTCGCACAGAGTTGGAAATGACTGAAGCGACTTAGCAGCTTAGCAGCAGGGACTTCCCAGGGGGTGCTAGTGGTAAAGAATCCATCTGCCAATGCAGGAGATTTAAGAGATGTGAATTTGATCCCTGAGTCAGGAAGATGCCCTGGAGAAGGGCATGGCGACCCATTCCAGTATTTTGCCTGGAGAATCCCATGGAGAGTGGGAACCCCATGGACAGGCTACAATTCATGGGGTTGCAAAGAGTCGGACACAACTGAAGCAACTTAACACACACAAAAGCACTTGCTAAATATTAGTCAAATTACTTAAGAACTAAATAGAAAGAATCCATCTGCCAATGCAGGAGATTTAAGGATGTGAATTTGATCCCTGAGTCAGGAAGATGCCCTGGAGAAGGGCATGGCGACCCATTCCAGTATTTTGCCTGGAGAATCCCATGGAGAGTGGGAACCCCATGGACAGGCTACAATTCATGGGGTTGCAAAGAGTCGGACACAACTGAAGCAACTTAACACACACAAAAGCACTTGCTAAATATTAGTCAAATTACTTAAGAACTAAATAGGTGGATACAGAATATGGGAAATGAAATATACCCTTAAGGGGCACAGAAATGACAAGTCCTTTGAAATTCACATCATTTCTTTGAGAACTATACATTAATTTTTGTTGTTCAATTTTTAAAGATGAAACACCTGAGAAAAAGTTGCATGTACAGGAGATGTTTGACTATTGATTCATATGCACCTAATGACTTCTATTTTAATTTTAGAAAAGTTTACGTAGAAAAATTTAACCTGTGATAAGCAATAAAATGTATACGTAGGAGGCCCAAACACCTTTTCAAGGGCACTGTAACATCACTGAATTTATCTGGTGTTTAATTTCTAGGGCTGCTGTAACAAAATACTATAGATTGGGTGGCTTAACCAACAGAAACTTGTTTTCTCACAGTTCTAGAGCTAGAAGTTCAAGGTCAAGCTTTTGGCAGTTTGGTTTCTTCTGCAACCCCTTTCCTTGGCTTGTAGACAGCCATTTCCTGCCCCGTGTCCTCATGTTGTCTTCCCTCTGTGTAAATCCCTGGTGTTTCTTTCTGTGTTCAAATTTCCTCTTCCTATAAGGACACCAGTCAGATTGGATTAGGGACCACCCTAGTGTCCTCTTTCTATCTTAATTACTTCTTTAAAGATCCTATCTCCAAATATAGTCACATTCTGAGGTTCTGAGGTGCCAAAGGTAAAGACTTCAATGAATGCATTTGGGGGACATTGTTCAACTCATAACACCTCCACACTCTATGTACTTCCTTTCTGTAAGCCCTAAGTACTTGTGAGGTGACTGTCAAATCACTGACCTCCGAGGCTGATGTGACCAACCAGCTGGTAAGGCAGGTGTCCATGCCTTCTCCACCTTTCCCATCAGAGAAATTTAAATTCCTTGTTTAGTCAAGGGCCTACTAATGACTGTTTACCGCAGTTCAAGCCTCCAACTAAGTTTTCAAGGTCAAATTTTGCCCACTATAGATAAATCATTTAAGTACATTCAATGCCCTACATGGTTTAAAATGAGCGGAGGGTTCAGGGGGACCACTTAACCTAAATGCTCAACCATAGAGAGTTGGATAAACCCATTTTAACAGAGCCATAGTGTGAAATATTATATATTCTTAAAGATGTGAATATATTAAAAATATAAATATGATACATTCTTAAAAATATGAATATGATATGGTCTTAAAAAGTGGTATGCTGAAGAATATTTAGTGACCTGGAGGGCTCTGTACAACGTTGTTAAAGGGCAAAAAATGCAAGATACCAGAAAATATTCACTTATTTAACAAATATGTGTTGAGCACCTCTTATGGGCAGGCATTCATCCAGGCTGTGGAAATTCAGTAGTGAATAAAACAATGTTCTTCCTTTGGATACTCTGATGACTAGCTCCCTTGCCTTCTTCAGTTTACTGCTCAAATGTCACCTTCTCCAAGAAGACTTCCTGATCCCACAAACTATCTTCTTGGAGTTTCAGTTGCAATGGAAGGCACCCATAGTAAACCAACAGGGTTTACTAAACCAACCTAAAATAGGACCTGTCTTATAGTACATTGAAGGAGAATAAAGTAGAACACAGGAATAGAAAAATGCCAAAGTGAAGCAATTATTTCAGCCTGTGTGATCAAGAAGCCTTCTTGGAGGAGATGACATTTGAGCAGTGAACTGAAGAAAGTGAGGGAGTGAGTCATTGGAGTTTCAGAGGAAGAACATTCCAAGGAAAAAGAACAGTAAGTGTAAAAGCCATGAGGTACAGATGTGCCTGGAGTATTGGAGAATCTCAAGGAATGGCAGTGTGGCCCAAGTGGAATAAAGCAATGGCTTTTACACCTTTTTTTTTTTTTTTTAAAAAAGAGCAGCATGATTTCAACCCTGTAGAAGTGAAAAAATGTTAGCAGGAGATATATTAGGATTATGATGCTCTGGGTAATCTTTATTCTCTTCCCTTTGATAATCTGTAGTTATCTTGATTTGTCACTCAATGTGTGTATATTTTAGAAAGAAAAAAACAAAACAAACATTTTGGTATCAGACTTTCCTGGAGCTTATTACCTTTGTCCTGGAAGCTCCCACTGATCCCATGGCACCTAGGCATTTAGACAGACACTCTCGACATGTGTTACTCCAGGAGCAGAGGGGTAGAGAGAACCCTGAGTTGGAAAAGCCAGACAGAGGTGATTTTGCAGATGCTCTCAGACAACCAGAGTGGCCGTTGATTTACTACTAGTGGTAAAGGTGTTAATGTCTCCTCTCAATGGCATTTCTACTATCAGTAAGTGTGGGCTGAGTGTAATGACGACCTAATTGACAACAGAGATCAGAACAGATATCTCACCTAATAAAAAGCCTTTGTGTCCATGGGCTGACCCCTTTTGGGCTTAGCTGGGCTTTGTTACTAAGCATGATCTCTCTTGGCAATTGTCATTAATCAAACACAATCAGTGATGGTTGCTTAGTGAATATCAAGTCTCCTGGATAAACCTGGGCCCCCTGAGCAAGCTCAGCCTGGTTTTCCCTGAACTCTGATCTAGGCCTTGTCTTCTGTTGCCTCATTTAATGCACACACAGGTTAGACTTGTCACTCATCCATTCTCCCCATGCATCCTTGGTGGATTGACAATGAATTTTCCACTCCCCAGATGTAGGTCAGTGAAGATATGGTTCTTAAGTCTCTCTGACAAAGAGGGGCTGTGTTTGGTGTGAAGTGAACAGGTCTGAGTTTCCATCCAGTGGTAGAATCGAGACCAAGGACTTTCTGTGAACAGAGGGAAGGAAAGCAAATGTTTTGGGATGTAGACATGCCCTTCTTAATGCCTACCTTACCAGATATGGTCAAGATGATGGCTATCAGCTTCAAAGGCAAAGAAATTTTACCTGCTAAATTTCTGGTGAAATTAAGGATAAAAATGAACAAAATATACTATTGTTAAGAGAATAGACTCTTTATGGAGGCCTAAACAACTGGTTAACAGAATTAAAGAGCACAGGGGGCAACATTCAGGAGACAAATAGAACATTCCCTTGAAAGCTAAAACCTTGACTTCTGTCTTGCAGTCAGTAGTAGAACGTTTTTCTAAGAGCCCCATCGCCATCCTGGTGCCTCTCATCCTCCCTTGAGTGTTGTATTACTGTTAGGGGTTGAGAAGCCAGAGAAGTGAGGCTATTAGCATTCCAGGGAGCTGGTCCTAATGAAGACTGAAGACTTGCCTATGTGTGAGTTCCTCAATGGTGAATTTCTCCACATGCCTTTCAACATCTCTTATTCATAGAGAAACCAACCTATTCAAGTCAGTACTTGTCATCCTTGAGATATCAAACCCTGAGCCTTTGGAGTGGGAGCACTGATGTCAAGACCCTAGACTACCAGAGAACTAACCCTAGGGAGTATCAAATAGTGAGAATTCACACAAAAGAAACCACTTGAATACAAGACTGGCCATCACCCAATCACCAGTAGCACCCTGTGCAGGATGCCTCATCTAAACCAAAACAAAATGAAAATACAAACCCAATTATCAGCAGACAAGATTACTACCTCACTCAGACTTACCCATTATAGGAAAAACAAACAAACAAACAAAAAACTCAGCACAAATCTCACCCTGTACAAAGCTTATACAAGAAGTGAAGTTGCTCAGTCGTGTCCAACTCTTTGCGACCCCATGAACTGTAGCATGCCAGGCTCCTCTGTCCATGGGATTCTCCAGGCAAGAGTACTGGAGTGGGTTACCATTTCCTTCTCCAGGGGATCTTCCCGACCCAGGGACTGAACGCAGGTCTCCCACATTGGAGGCAGACGCTTTAACTTCTGAGCCACCAGGGAAGCCCTAAGCTTATACAAACCACTGGGAAAATCTTAGGACAGCAGAAACCAAAAAGAAGAATGAATTCAACCCTAAAGCCTGGGAAAAGGAGACCTCAAACACAATAAGTTAAAAAAAAAATAATAAAGGGCAGAGAAATACTACACAAACGAAGGAACAAGCTAGAAACACAGACATCCAAATAAATGAAGGGGAAATGGGCAAACTACCTGAAAAAGAATTCAGAATAATGATAATAAAGATGATCAAAAACCTTGAAAACAGAATGGAGAAAATGCAAGAATCAATTAACAAATACCTAGTAGAATTAAAGAATAAACATACAAAGACAAACAACACAATTACTGAAAGTAAAAATACTCTAAAAGGAATCAATAGCAGAATATCTGAAGCAGAAGAACAAACCGTGAACTGGAAGGTAAAATGGTGGAAATAACTTCTGAAGAGCAGAATAAAGTAAAAAGAATGACAAGAACTGAGGATAGTCTCAGAGACCTCTGGGACAATATCAAACGCACCAATATTTGAATTATAGGCATCCCAGAAGAAGACGCCCCCGCCTCCAAAAAAAAAGGGGGGGGTATGAGAACATTTTTAAAGAGATTATAGTTGAAAATTTCCCCAACATGGAAAAGGAAATAGTCAATCAAGTTCAAGAGGTGCAAAAAGTCCATATGGGATAAACCCAAGGAGAAACATGCCAAGACACATGCTAATCAAACTAACATAAACTAGACACAAAGAAAGAATATTAAAAGCAGCAAGGGAAAAGCAACAGGTAACATACAAGGGAAACCCCATATGTTTAACAGCTGATCTTTCAGCAGAAACTCTGCAGGCCAGAAGGGAATGGCAGGAATGGAAGGGGAAAATCTACAACCAAGATTACTGTACCCAGCAAGGATCTCATTCAAAATTGATGGAGAAATCAAAAGCATTTCAGACAAGTAAATGCTAAGAGAATTAAGTACCACAAAACCAGCTTTACAACAAATGTTAAAGGGACTTATATAGTCAAGAAATACAAGAGAAGAAAAAGATCTACAGAATCAACCCCAAACAACTAAGAAAATGATAATAGAAACATATTTATCAATAATTACTTTAAATGTAAATGGTTTAAATGCTCCAGCCAAAGATACTGACTGGCTGAAAGGATTAAAAAAAAATGAGACCTGTATATACACTGTCTACAAGAAACCCACCTCAGACATAAAGACACATATAGACTGAAAGTGAGAGGATGGAAAAATATATTTCATGCAAATGAGAAGCAAAGGAAAGCTGGGATAGAAATCTTCATTATAAGACAAAATAGACCAAAAATAAAGAATATTACAAGAGTTAAGGAAGGACACTACATGATGATCAAGGGATCAATCCAAGAGGAAGACATAACAATTGCAAATATCTATACATTCTACATAGGAGCACCTCAATACATAAGACAAACACTAACAGACATAAAAGGAGAAATTGACAGTAACACAATAGGAGGAGACTTTAACATTCCACTCACACCAGTGGACAGATCATCAAAACATAAGATTAATAAAGAAACACAGGTTTTAAATGATACATTAGATGAGATGGACTTCATTGATATCTTCAGGGCATTCCATTCAAATGAAGAATATACCTTCTTCTCAAGTGCACATGGAACATTCTCCAGGATAGACCACATCTTGGGTCACAAATCAAACCTCAATAAATTTAAGAAAATTAAAATTGCATCAAATAGCTTCTCCTACCACAATGCTATGAGACTTGATACCAATTACAAGAAAAAAAAACTGGAAAAAACACAAACACATGAAGATTAAACAGTACATTTCTAAATAACCAACAGGTGAAGAAATCAAAAGGGAAATAAAAAAAAATTTCTAGAAACAAATGACAATGAAAGCACGACAACTGAAAACCTATGGGATGCAGCAAAAGCAGTTCTAAGAGGGAAGTTTATAGCAATATAATCCTACCTCAAGAAACAAGAAAAACATAGAATAGACAACCTAACTTTACACCTAAAGCAATGCAACTGGAAAAATAACAACCTCTCCCCAAATTAGTAAAAAGAAAGAAATTATAAAGATCAGAGCAGATATAAGTGAAAAAGAAATGAAAGAAACAATAGTAAAGATAAGTAAAAACAAAGCTGGTTCTTTGAGAAGATAAACAAAACTGACAAACCCTTAGCCAGACTCATCAAGAACAAAAGAGAGAAGATTCAAATCAACAAAATTAGATATGAAAAAGGAGAGGTTACAACAGACAATGCAGAAATGCAAAGGATTATAAGAGATTATTATGAACAATGATATGGCAGTAAAGTGGATAACCTGGAAGAAATGGACAGATCCTTAGAAAAGTTCAATCATAAAAGACTGAACCAGGAAGAAATAGAAATTATGAACAACCCAATTACAAGCACTGAAATTGAAGCTGTGATCAAAAATCTCCCCAAAACAAAAGCCCAGGACCAGATGGCTTCACAGGAGAATTCTAGCAAACATTTAGACTAGAGTGAATGCTAATTCTTCTAAAACTCTTTCAAAAAATTGCAGAGGAAAGAACACTTCCAAACTCATACTATGAAGCCACCATCACCCTGATACCAAAACCAGACAAAGACAACACACAAAAAAGAAAACTATAGGCCAATATCACTGATGAACATAGATGCAAAAATCCTCAACAAAATTTTAGCAAACAGAATTCAGCAACACATCAAAAAGCTCATATACCATGATCAAGTTGGGTTTATTCCAGGGATGCAAGGATTCTTCAATATATGCAAATCAATCAATGTGATACACCACATTAACAAACTGAAAGATTAAAACCATATGATAATCTCAATAGAAGCAGAAAAAGCCTTTGACAAAATTCAGCACCCATTTGTGATTAAAAATCTTCAAAGATGGGCATAGAAGGAACCTACCTCAACTGAGTAAAGGCCATATATGATAAGCCTACAACAAACATTATTCTCAGTGGTGAAAAACTGAAAGCATTCCCCCTAAGATCAGGAAAAAGACAAGGGTGTCCACTTTCACCATTATTATTCAACATAGTTTTAGAAGTCCTAGCTACTGCAATAAGAGAAGAAGAAGAAGAAGAAAAAGAAAAAATGAAAAGAAATCCAGAAGAAGTAAAGAAGAAAAGCTCTCACTGTTTGCAGATGACATGATACTGTACATAGAAAACCCTATACACTAAAAATGAAAAATCTTATACACTAAAAATAAAAAAATAGAAAGAAAAATTAAGGAATTAATCTCATTCACCATTGCAACAAAAAGAATTAAATATCTAGGAATAAACTTACTTAAGGAGACAAAAGAACTGTACACAGAAAATTATAAGACACTGATGGAAGAAATCAAAGACAACATAAACAGATGGAGAGTTATTCCATGTTCCTGGGTAGGAAGAAACAATATTGTGAACATGACTATACTATCAAATGCAATCTACAGATTCTATGTGATCCCTATCAAATTACCAATGGCATTTTTCACAGAACTAGAACAAAATATTTCACAATTCATATGGAAACACAAAAGACCCTGAATAACCAAAGCAGTCTTGAGAAAAAAGAATGGAGCTGGAGGAATCAACCTTCCTGACTTCAAATTATCCTACAAAGCTACAGTCATCAAGACAGTATGGTACTGGCACAAAAGCAGAAATATAGACCAATGGAACAAGATAGAAAGCCCAGAAATAAACCCATGCAACTATGGGTACCTTATTCTTGACAAAGGAGGCAAGAATATTACACAATGGTGCAAAGACAGCCTCTTCAATAAATGGTGCTGGGAAAACTGGATAGCTACATGTAAAAGAGGTGAAAAGACAACCCTATAAGCAAGGTGAAAAGACAACCCTCAGAATGGGAGAAAATAATAGCAAATGAAACAAAACAAAGGATTAATTTCTAAAATATACAAGCAACACATACAACTCAATACTAGAAAAACAAGCAACCCAATCAAAAAGTGGGAAAAAGACCTAAACAGACATTTCCCCATAGAAGACATACAGATGGCTAATAAACATGTGAAAAGATGCTCAACATTGCTCATTATTAGAGAAATGCAAATCAAAACTACAATCAGATAACACCTCACACCAGTCAGAATGGCCATCATCAAAAAGTCTACAAGCAATAAATGCTGGAGAGGGTGTGGAGAAAAGGGAACATTCTTGCACTGTTGGTGGGAATGTAAATGGATACAGCCACTATTTAAGATGGTATGGAGATACCTTAAAAAACTAGGAATAAAACCACCGTATGACCCAGAAATCCCACTCCTAGGCATATACCCTGAGGAAACCAAAATTTAAAAAGACACATGTGTCCCATTGTTTGTTGCAGCACTATTTATAATAGCCAGGACATGGAAGCAAGCTAGATGTCTATTGACAGATGAATGGATACAGAAGTTGTGGTAAAACATATACACAATGGAATATTACTTAGCCATAAAAAGGAATGCATTTGGGTCAGTTCTAATGAAGTGAATGAACCTAGAACCTATTATACAGAGTGAAGTAAGTCAGAAAGGTAAATATCACATTCTAATGCATATATACAGAATCTAGAAAAATGGTACTGAAAAGAGAAGACTCTTGAGAGTCCCTTGGA
>SJYC01037773.1:0-44946 GCA_006408675.1 Madoqua kirkii
ATGAACATAGATGCAAAAATCCTCAACAAAATTTTAGCAAACAGAATTCAGCAACACATCAAAAAGCTCATATACCATGATCAAGTTGGGTTTATTCCAGGGATGCAAGGATTCTTCAATATATGCAAATCAATCAATGTGATACACCACATTAACAAACTGAAAGATTAAAACCATATGATAATCTCAATAGAAGCAGAAAAAGCCTTTGACAAAATTCAGCACCCATTTGTGATTAAAAATCTTCAAAGATGGGCATAGAAGGAACCTACCTCAACTGAGTAAAGGCCATATATGATAAGCCTACAACAAACATTATTCTCAGTGGTGAAAAACTGAAAGCATTCCCCCTAAGATCAGGAAAAAGACAAGGGTGTCCACTTTCACCATTATTATTCAACATAGTTTTAGAAGTCCTAGCTACTGCAATAAGAGAAGAAGAAGAAGAAGAAAAAGAAAAAATGAAAAGAAATCCAGAAGAAGTAAAGAAGAAAAGCTCTCACTGTTTGCAGATGACATGATACTGTACATAGAAAACCCTATACACTAAAAATGAAAAATCTTATACACTAAAAATAAAAAAATAGAAAGAAAAATTAAGGAATTAATCTCATTCACCATTGCAACAAAAAGAATTAAATATCTAGGAATAAACTTACTTAAGGAGACAAAAGAACTGTACACAGAAAATTATAAGACACTGATGGAAGAAATCAAAGACAACATAAACAGATGGAGAGTTATTCCATGTTCCTGGGTAGGAAGAAACAATATTGTGAACATGACTATACTATCAAATGCAATCTACAGATTCTATGTGATCCCTATCAAATTACCAATGGCATTTTTCACAGAACTAGAACAAAATATTTCACAATTCATATGGAAACACAAAAGACCCTGAATAACCAAAGCAGTCTTGAGAAAAAAGAATGGAGCTGGAGGAATCAACCTTCCTGACTTCAAATTATCCTACAAAGCTACAGTCATCAAGACAGTATGGTACTGGCACAAAAGCAGAAATATAGACCAATGGAACAAGATAGAAAGCCCAGAAATAAACCCATGCAACTATGGGTACCTTATTCTTGACAAAGGAGGCAAGAATATTACACAATGGTGCAAAGACAGCCTCTTCAATAAATGGTGCTGGGAAAACTGGATAGCTACATGTAAAAGAGGTGAAAAGACAACCCTATAAGCAAGGTGAAAAGACAACCCTCAGAATGGGAGAAAATAATAGCAAATGAAACAAAACAAAGGATTAATTTCTAAAATATACAAGCAACACATACAACTCAATACTAGAAAAACAAGCAACCCAATCAAAAAGTGGGAAAAAGACCTAAACAGACATTTCCCCATAGAAGACATACAGATGGCTAATAAACATGTGAAAAGATGCTCAACATTGCTCATTATTAGAGAAATGCAAATCAAAACTACAATCAGATAACACCTCACACCAGTCAGAATGGCCATCATCAAAAAGTCTACAAGCAATAAATGCTGGAGAGGGTGTGGAGAAAAGGGAACATTCTTGCACTGTTGGTGGGAATGTAAATGGATACAGCCACTATTTAAGATGGTATGGAGATACCTTAAAAAACTAGGAATAAAACCACCGTATGACCCAGAAATCCCACTCCTAGGCATATACCCTGAGGAAACCAAAATTTAAAAAGACACATGTGTCCCATTGTTTGTTGCAGCACTATTTATAATAGCCAGGACATGGAAGCAAGCTAGATGTCTATTGACAGATGAATGGATACAGAAGTTGTGGTAAAACATATACACAATGGAATATTACTTAGCCATAAAAAGGAATGCATTTGGGTCAGTTCTAATGAAGTGAATGAACCTAGAACCTATTATACAGAGTGAAGTAAGTCAGAAAGGTAAATATCACATTCTAATGCATATATACAGAATCTAGAAAAATGGTACTGAAAAGAGAAGACTCTTGAGAGTCCCTTGGACTGCAAGGAGATCCAGCCAGTCCATTCTAAAGGAGATCAGTCCTGGGTGTTCATTGGAAGGACTGATGCTGAAGTTGAAACTCCAATATTTTGGCCACCTCATGTGAAGAGTTGACTCATTGGAAAAGACCCTAATGCTGGGAGGGATTGGAGGCAGGAGGAGAAGGAGACGACAGAGGATGAGATGGCTGGATGGCATCACCAAGTCAATGGACATGAGTTTGAGTAAACTCAAGGAGTTGGTGATGGACAGGGAGGCCTGGTGTGCTACGATTTATAGGGTCACAAAGAGTTGGACACGACTGAGCGACTGAACTGAACTGAACTGAACTGAGCTGAATGGAGAAACAGACAGAGAATAGACTTATGTACTTGGGGGCAGGGGAAGAGAGGGTGAAATGTATGGAAAGAGTAACATGGAAACTTACATTACCACATGTTAAATAAATAACCAGTGGGAATTTGCTGTATGGCTCAGGGAACTCAAACAGGGGCTCTATATCAACCTAGAGGGGTGGGATGGGGAGGAAGATGGGAGGGAGGTTAAAAAAGAAGGGGATATATGTATACTTATGGCTGATTCATGTTGAGGTTTGACAGAAAACAACAAAATTCTGTAAAATAATTCTCCCTCAATTAAAAAAAAATTAATGAAAAAAAGATACTTCCAAGTTTTCCTGCAAAACATAGGTTTAAAAAAGACTTTTCCACTATTTTAGGAGATGTTCCCATACTTCAAAGAATACAATTAAAATCTAGCCAAATCACACACACACACATGCACACTAAAATCTTGAAAAATTTGAATCTTGTGCTGCTAACTCCAAAATTCACAAGTAGCCATAAAAAAGGAAAGAAATTTATATGGTTAGATAAAATTTTTAATTAATTATTTAATTAATTTGGGGCTGCTCTGGGTCTTTGTTGCTGTGAGCAGGCTTTCTCTAGTCGTGGTGAGTGGGCCTCTCATTGCAGTGGCTTCTCTTGGTGTAGGACACAGGCTCTAGATAGAGCATGTGGACTTCAGGGGTTGTGGCCTAGGGACTTAGTTGCCTCGAGGCATCTGGGATCTTCCTGCATCTGGGACTGAATCCATGTCCCCTGCATTGGTAGGTGGATTCTTAACCACTGGACCACCAAGGAAGTCCTCCATGATCAAATATTTGGGCCTCATTAGATTAGACAAATTTAGACAGATTCCTTTTTTTTTTTAAATAGGACTTGTCAGAGCCTTCTGTATAGACTATAATTAATGGAAATGTATTATTTTCACTCAACCTTTCTTACAAAGAGTTGTATTAACTGAATTGTGATGCTGGAAAAGACTCTTGAGACTCTTGGACTGTAAGGAGATCAAACCAGTCAATCCCAAAGGAGAGCAACCCTGGCTATTTATTGGAAGGACTCTTGCTGAAGGTGAACCTCCAATACTTTGGCCACCTGAGGCTGAGATGACTTATTGGAAAAGACCCTGATGCTGAGAAAGATCGAGGGCAAGAGGAAAAGGAGGTGACTGAGGATCACTGACTCAATGGACACGCTTTTGAGCAAACTCAGAGAAATAGTGAAGCCACAGAAGCCTGGTTGATGCAGTCCATGGGAGTGTAGGGTGGGGCATGATTTAGTGGCTGAACAACAGCAAGGCACAGTGCAGGTAAGTTTTTATACAGAAACTGACATGCTTATCTTTTTTCTAATTTTTAGTATTTGATGTTTTAGAAATTTCTAATATAAGAATAAAAGTGGAATTTTTTCAAGCTCTCCATTAATTTTACTAGTTTTAGTTTTCTGAATGCATGTATAGATGGACAGATGAATAAATGGGATGGGTGGGATGGGATGGAAAAGTCTAATAACAAAACGTTCTCAAGAACATTCCCCTCCAGCTCTATTTTTATTATTGTGTGATTCGGGGCCATTTCCTGTTATTATTACACATACTGTTGTCAGAGGAAGCCAATTCATTTTAATATTAGCCTGAGCAAAACATAATTAGGAAGAGAATCTGCTACCAAAAAGGAAACATGTAATTGGTGTTTTGCATTCCAAAGCCCAGTACTCAGATGAAAAAACACCCAGAGATGGCTCTATGCACAGTTTCAAAACATCCTGCGCCCGCCAGGCCAGTGAAAACTCCAGCCACTCCAAGGAAACACAACCAGAGAACAAGATGACCTACCAAGCTTTTCACTATCCTTCTGTATAGTGGAAGAGAAAGGAGAAGAGGCTAGAGAGAAGGGGACAGAAAAGAAGGGGCTCAGAAAGGAGTCCTGACAATGTTACCAAACACCAGGCTGGAGGCTGAACTGCTGGCCTCCTCTCCTTAGATCTTTCAGCACCTCCAGGGTCATGACTGACATTTCTTCCTGTGAACTGAGAGCTTCTGAGGGCCTGGAAGTCCATCATTTCCACATGCTAAGGCTTCTTTCCCATCACTCTGCCTTCCTCTTCCTCCCTTACTAACGCATTTCCTAGTTAAAAGCTTTTTAAAAGTATTTATTTTATTTGTTTATTTATTTGGCTGCCCTGGGTCTTAGTTGCAGCACGTGGGATCTTTGTTGGTGTCTGCAAGATGTTTTGTGCAGCATGCAAGGTCTTTCATGGCAGATGGTGGTCCAGTGACTAAGTCTCTGCACACCCAATGCAGGGGGCCAGGGTTCAATCCTTGGTCAGAGAACTAAATCCCACATGCTGCAACTAAAGATCCCTCATGTCATAGCTAAGGCATTTCCTTTTAATTGTGTGGTTTGTACACTCATCTGGGAAAGATTGCAATTTTCTGGGCATGCACAGGAGGTGTAGGAAGGTAGAAGAGGGAAGGAGGAGGGACAAAAAACCAGCAGGTGAGGAGTCAGCTCTGTGCCTGGACCTGTTAAATCTTTTCACACAGTTTATTTCATGTCTTCATAATCAACCTTCCCAGGTGGCACCAGTGGTAAAGAACCTGCCTGCCATGCAGGAGGCGTAGGAGACAGAGATTCGATTCCTGGGTCAGGAAGATCCCCTGGAGGAGGCAATGGCAACCCACTCCAGTAATCTTGCCTGGAGAATCCCATGGACAGAGGACCCTGGTGAGCTACAGTCCATGGGGTCACAAAGAGTTGGACACGACTGAAGGGACAGCACATTCCTTGCAATCATCGTCTGAGGCAGGTATCCTTATCATCCCCATACTACAGATGAGGAAATCAAGGCTAAGAAAGGCCATGTGCCACAAGGAAGGCTGAAGATTTCCATGTGCCACAACTAAGACCTGGTACAGCCAACTAGATAATAATAATTTTCTTAAAAAGCCAATGCTTTTAACCAGTCCTAATGTCCTTCACTTAACTTCTTCAAGCCTCTGGGTTCTCACTCAGGAAAAGAGCTTATCCTTGCTTTTGCTTTTGTCTCTCTTATAGTTTATTCTCCACATACTGACTGGAAAAGCATTATACCATTTAAGACTAGATTCATCTGCCAGAAACAGAAATATAAAATAAATATCTGGAGGTTGTCAACTGGGCAAATATGAGTCAGCTTCATTATATCCTTAAAGACTTAAACTTCTTCCCACTCACTACTATCCCATCCAGAGGGGTGGCACTTGTTCTCACAGTCCAGTGCAGCAACCAGAGCTCCAACCATCAATCTGCATTCCAGGCAGAGAGAAAAAAGAAAAGAGTCATAAGATATAAATTGCCTGTCTTTTTGGCATGATTTTTTGAAATACCACTTGATACACTTGCATACCGCCTATAGACTTAGTCATGTGGCTATACCTACCTGCAAGGAAAACTGAGAAATACAGCCTTTATTCTGGGATGCCATACAGCCTGTTAGAAATTTGTGCTTTCTGCTATAATGCAAGAAAGAGGGAATGGATACTAGGGGCAGTGCACAGTCGTCTCAGACAGAGTAAGCCTTTCGAAATGTAAGTTAAGTTATGTTAACTTACATGACTTAAGTCTCCTTAAAATGGTGGAAAGACTTCCCACTCACTCAGGCTAGAAACTCAATCTTTTGCAGTGTCCAACAGGGCCTTACATGTCTTGTCCCTGTTATGTCTCTGACTTCATTTCCTACGGCTCTCTGCCTTGCTCACATTGCTACAGCCACACTGGCCCCCTTGCTGATTTTCTAACAAGCCAAGCACATTCCTGTCTAAATATTTCTTCTGAGCCCTTGGCCCCTCAGGCATGTGCTCATCTCAGCCCTCAGTTCCTGAGGTCATGCTCAAATATCCCTTCAGCAGGGACCACCCTTTAGAAAACAGTATACCTCTCCAAAGTGACTTCTCCCTTACCTTGCCTTACTTTTGTTTTCCGCTTTTACCCCCATCTATCCCATCATCTGATATATTCTATATTTGTTCACATTTCTCTTCTCTTTTCTCAGAAGCTCAATGGGATCTGGAACTTGATTTGTGGTAGTCAGTGCTTTGTATCTTCCAGACCTGGAATGGTGCCAGGCATCCACTGTAGACATCCAATAAACCTGAGTTGAATAGATGAATGATTGATTGAATAAATCCTGCTTTATTCATCTTCCAAAATTTAGGAGAGGATGAATTGAGGTATCCAATCAAAAGGGCTTTGAAAATAGAAAGAGACAAATATAAATTAGTACTGTGCTTCTCTTTGATGTCCTCCCATTCGTAAAAGCACTCTGTGACTGTGAAGATTAACGCAAACGCTGTTGGCAATTATTATTTTGAAGTAAGGCACAGTGGGATAGGATTTCCAGTCATTTCTTCCCAAAGCACCAGACCTATTTATTCTAAATCCATTTCTTCCCTGCCTTTAGTTTTGAATGAATATGGCTTTGCTGCACATAGTTGCCTAATATATCACTTTGATGGTTTATTTCACCTTAAGTAGCATGGAATTGAAGTCTGAGACTGTATCAGGCTGATTCCAGGTCTCCTTTGCTCCCCTTTGTGCCATCACAGTGGGGGAGAGTTGTCAAGCTGTGCTTGGCCAAGTTAAATGAGGAGACCAGATGGTCAGAAAGAAAGGAATTTTGGTCAAGGTTGAGGAGGAGAGAAGCTGAGAGCATAACTCCTGCATAGTTTTTGACCAAGAGATCAGAATACTCAGCACTGGGGGTGAGTAGCTGCAAATGTCTGTGAGACATGAGTTCTCTTTCATGTTAATCTCCTAGGACTTTCTGCCAACACTTCAAAATCATCCTGCAGTGCTTGGAGTTTGGTTCTCTGTTGATTTTAGTTTCTAGAGAAAAGAGAATTTGATTTATGTTAAACACAACAAAAAGGAAAAACAAAACTGGAGGTAAAGCAGTCCCTTTACTCTTTGACATTTAACACGTGATTTTAGGAAGAAAAGCAAGCAAAATCCACGGCTTGGTAAGAATGGAAGACAGGAAACATTTGAGTGACATGCAAGGCATCTCTAGTCCTCTAAACTGAGAAGGCAGGTGCTGCAAAAACTGAAAGGCCCTTCCAGGTTGAACTGAGAAGTGGCATCCTGAGTTGTCTGGCACCAAAGTGGGGCTGGGAGGCAAGAGATAGAAAGTCAAGCAGTAGGAGGTGGCAGAGATCCAGGCAGGAAACAGGCTGAGTGTGGACAAGTGTCTTCGTGGTGGGGCAGATGGAAAAGAAGACATTAGAGACACACTGCTGAGAGAGGAAGGGCGCGACTGCCCTGTTGTTATTGCGCTTACTGCTCTGCTCAAATAAAATGCCAGGGCCTTTACGCTTTGGCCTCACAGCTTAAATGTTCCCTAAAGGGCATAACCTGGGACATAGTCCTGGAAGAACTGGGGCACCAGCATTGCCCAGGCTGGTTGAACTTGCTCAGTTTTCATGAGATTTTCTTTGGCAGGCCAGGATGACCTAATAATCACGTGGCTTGTCTATAACTGGGACTGTCAACCACTTTCATGATGGCCGTCTCGTTTGAGCTTGACAACAACCTTAAGGCTTACATATGAAATGAATCACGGCCACCTTTGCTGAGATGAGAGGATGGATGGTTGGGGGTCTGAATGGCTTGCCCACGGAATCGTGATCAAGGGAATCGTGAGCAAGGGAATCATGAAATTGGGAGCAGAGCATGGTTCTCCGACTCCTAACATGTTCCCTTTTCACCGCGTTATTTATGGGAGCTAGTTAGCGATGCTGACTGTGTCTGCACTTTGCTAGATGCTGGGGAGAGAGGCCAAAAAACAAACCAGATGTGACTCTTTTCCTTGGGACTCTCCTGATCTGAAGCAGAAGACAGGATGAAGGCAGATAAATGAATCCATGTACACATGCTCCCACAAGTGTATGTCTAACTAGATGTTCAGACATATTCATGCATCCTAAGGGTGTTGTTGGGAGCTTCTGGAAGTAAATCTCTGGGGATCTGAAGAAACTCAGAACACTGATTCATTGGCTTGGCTGTGAGACTATTCCAGATATTGGCAGCTATGTAAGCGGGGGCTCAAAATTAGGGCCAAAAGATGCATTTGACAGGAGGGAAGGGATTTGGGGTTAAGATGTGAACAGTTCTCAGGCAGCAAAGAAATTAAACAGCCTTAGCAAACTTTCATGTGGTGACTTCTCTGCCTAAATAGTAGGACTTTTCACACTCATAACTGGAGAGAAAGAGAGAGATGCCTGGAAAATTTTATCCCATTGTCATTTGGCTTCCTTTTCATACATAGCTTTCTTGGTGTTCAGTTCAGTTCAGTTGCTCAGTCGTGTCTGACTCTCTGCAACCCCACTAACCACAGCAAGCCAGGCCTCCCTGTCCATCACCAACTCCTGGAGTTCACACAAACCCATGTTCATTGAGTTGATGATGCCATCCAACCATCTCATCCTCGGTTGTCCCCTTCTCATCCTGCCCTTAATCTTTCTCAGCATCAGAGTCTTTTCCAATGAGTCAGTTCTTTGCATCAGGTGGCCAAAGTAGTGGAGTTTCAGCTTCAACATCAGTCCTTCCAATAAACACCCAGGACTGATCTGCTTTAGGATGGACTGGTTGGATCTCCTTGCAGTCCAAGGAACTCTCAAGAGTCTTTTCCAACACCACAGTTCAAAAGCATCAGTTCTTCAGTGCTCAGCTTTCTTTACAGTCCAACTCTTGCATCCATACATGACCACTGGAAAAACCATAGCCTTGACTAGATGGACCTTAGTTGGCAAAGTAATGTCTCTGCTTTTGAATATACTATCTAGGTTGGTCATAACTTTCCTTCCAAGGAGTAAGCGTCTTTTAATTTCATGGCTGCAATCACCATCTGCAGTGATTTTGGAGCCCCCCAAAATAAAGTCTGACACTATTTCCACGCTTTCCCCATCTATTTCCCATGGAGTGATGTGACCAGATGCCATGATCTTTGTTTTCTGAATGTTGAGCTTTAAGCCAACTTTTTCACTCTCCTCTTTCATTTTCATCAAGAGGCTCTTTAGTTCTTCTTCACTTTCTCCCTTAAAGGTGGTGTCATCTGCATATTTGAGGTTATTGATATTTCTCTCAGCAATCTTGATTCCAGCTTGTGCTTCCTCCAGCCCAGGGTTTCTCATGATATATTCTGCATATAAGTTAAATAAGCAGGGTGACAATATGCAGCCTTGACACACTCCTTTTCCTATTTGGAACCAGTCTGTTGTTCCATGTCCAGTTCTAACTGTTGCTTGCTTTCGTGGTGTGCTCACAATTCCATGGGCAAGCCATCAAGACATGTGACTCTGTATAGCTGGTGTTCTTGGCAATACAAATATCATCTTGGTCTAGACTATCCCCTAAACTTAAAGATGCTGAATAGGAGAAGAGGAGATAGACGTCTGACTCTGAGATGAAGGGTTCATCCTTGGGCCAGCCTTGTCTCTTGGCCTGTCCATGCTCAAATTACCTGCACAGAAAGTGTCAGTGGATGGAAACCACAAGCCCCATCTTTTCATGACACTGTGACCTCATTATCTGGTGAGAACATCTGATTTCTTTGGGGGGAATCATCCTTCTCCCAAGGTATAGATGACAGAAACTCTCAGCAGGACCAATTCTTGTTTCCCTGGATCAGAGTCTTGGGCAGAATGATGCATGAGATGGGAGCAGCTGCCAGGCAGTCAAGAAGACAGCGATTCTCTGCAGAGACCACCCATTTGTGTCATCAGATCCCCCACTGCGTCTTCTCCCTTTCCCTTCTGTTCTCTGAACAGCTTCTTAGCCGCCCCTTGAATTCCTCTTTTACTTTGGATGACGTTTGTCACTTTCAGTCAAGGAACCCAAGGAATGAATTTGCCCCAAGTGAGGTCATATGCTTTATTTAAAGTACTCAGGATGTGTCTACTTCTGTCTGTCCTCCAGCCCACCTGCTTAAGAATACTTCTTGGGGGATAGGACTCCTTCATGTGAGCCAGAGTCCTGTGGCCTGTGTGACACCAAGGGATTGAAGCAATCAGTTGTGTAACAGTATGATGCAAGTTTCTGTTTCAGAAAAATGACTCAGATCTCCAGGTCATTCTGTAAGTATGACACTAATTGCAAGGTTAAGTCTCAGTAGTAAATTTATACATTCAAGATCATTTCCAGCTATGCAAAGAATTTCTATTTCCTCATGTTAAAAGCCAGAGCAGTGAAATATATCCCCAATGTCGCTATTACAACATTTACATCCTGGAAACATAATAAATGATCAATACAGTAATGGAATGCCTGGAAATATCCATATTTAATGGTAAATAGACTTTAGTACTTATAAAGTCTTTGCTAAGAATGTTAGCTTTTTATTTCTATCATGGGGAACCCAAGTTCTCTGACAACGATTGGTAAAACATTCCACATAAAGGTTGATAATACTTTACTACAGGACTAAAAGGTGGCCAGGGATGCAGGAGAGTTTACAAGCTCTCAAGTTGCATGAAGACCCACTGTAATTCCAATGTAGTCTGGAGCAAGATGGAATCAGAGCGCTACAGACAAGTGTGGGCAGGGCTGCAATGGGTATTACAGAGAAAGCCTTCAGGTTCAGGTGACCCTGGGTTCACCTTTCATTTCTGTGTCCCGTTTGGCTTCAGTTCCAACACCCTGGCTTTGAAGTGCTCAGCTTTCCCACCATATCACGGCTCTGTCAGCATATGAAGGGCATGAACGGCATGTTTTAATATACCCAAAAATGCCAGTGAGAAGGCAAATGCCAGTGGGAGATGAACAGTAACAGAAAATCTTAGTGAAAATAATAATGTTTGCGAGAACTGATACTTTTTTAATGTAAGACTGGAGGCATCAGTCTATTTCTAGCTATCCTTGTCAACCAGCTTGTCTTCTTTGCTTTGCATCCAACTCATACTTCTGATTGCTGACCTGGTGACCAGTGCTCAGCTCTGGGCACAGAGATTTTGTAGCTAAAGGTCATCGACTTCCCATAGAGTCCTATGAGAGTTGCCCCTTTGCTGGCTACTCCCAAGGCTGGGTCTACCTGGTTCCTCACGGCTCCCTGCACATGCCAGATTGTTCTCCTTCACCTGGGCTTCAGGAGGTCTGGTCCATAGCTCCTTCTTTGATCTTTTTATTTTTCTTTTCATCCCTTTTGCTTCCCAGCTTCTCTGACACTTGTGAAAGTTCTGACTCCCATAATGAACTCCTTATTCCTCTAATATTAATTGTTACTGGGCATCCCTAATTGAACCCTGACACAACCTGCAATCTAGATGGAGTCACAAATATCATTTCCATGGAAACAGTCATCTCCCAACACAGGAGAACAGTGAGACTCCCAGGTTAGTGGTGCAAGGCAATGGGGGTTAGACATGGAGGAGCATGAGAGCAAAGGAAGGTTGGAACTTTTCCACTAGGACACCTCCTCCCTCTAGTACTATGTCTGAGGACACTCTGTGTGTCTGCTGAGAGCAACGGCCACTGTTTACTTCCATCTTCCAAGTATTGAACAGGCTCCTCTTTCAGCCTACTCTAACTTGAAACTATGCAGAACAGGGAGAGAATGAGAAGGAAATTTTTCAAAGAGTTTCCAGCTTAAGTAAGTTGACAATGGAATGATTCCAAACAGTGCAACCCTTCTCAACTTAGTACATCTTTCTTTTTTGCTATATTTAACTTTCAAATAAAGACAATACAAAATCATGCTGTTAACAATACAATAGTCATTCATACAAATGAAGACAGGCTAACTTTCTCCAAATCAGCTTACATTTATTCATCTCTGGGTTACATTCATTTTCACTACTAGCTGAATCATTCCCCTTTTAAATTCTTGTAACTTAAATGTCAAGATACTTACCTCTTTCACCACAGCTTTTATTACAGAGTGAATGAATAGAATAAGGGGGAAAAGAAAGAGAAAGAATGTATAAAATGTATGTGTGCATATATATATGTGTGTGTGTGTGTATGTGTGTGTGTGTGTGTATATATATATATATATATATATAGACCCTGATGTTGAGACAGATTGAAGGCAGGAGGAGAAGGGGACAACAGAGGATGGGATGATTCGATGTCATTACCAACTTGATAGACATGAGTTTGAGCAAGCTCCAGGAGATGGTGATGGTCAGAGAAGCCTGACATGCTGTAGTCCATGGGGTCACAAAGAGTTGGACATGACTGAGAGACTGAACTGAACTGAGCTTATATATATGTATGTGTGGATATACATAGCCACACATACAAACATATAAATAGATATTTATATACATATATGATAGAAACATATCGAAGAAAAGAAGAAATGGTTCATAACTATTATAGCCATCATTTCTTCAACTGGTCATGTTATCTTTGCTGGTATTTATACTTTCTTCCTTTTATTATCCTTTCTATATTTGCTTTGCCCTCAGAAAGTCCTACAACTGATCATAGATCCTAGTCTGATGGAATCATCCAAACTCTTATTCTACCACTAGTAGCCTTGTCTTCACTGAGTTGTAGTGTTCCATTAATTTTAATCACAGGGCATTGTATTATTAAGTGATGCCCCAACATCTGCCTGTGATCCAGACAGCCTCTTCTCTTCCCTGTGTGTCATAGCAATTCCATTTCTCCTGGAGAAAGTCAATCACCCTGGCCAGTATGGTAGTCCCCTTCTTTGCCTGCTGGTTCCCTAGTATGAGCTTTTCAAAGTGGAATTGTAACAGTCTTAGTTTATAACTAACAGAATTAGTTTTAGTCCCTGGTAGACAATCCCCCATTAGGAGTGTCTGGAACCTGCACATATTTTAGCAAATCCACAGATATCTTCTTGATCTCTTCTTCTGAGCAGCGTCTAAGTTCTCTCTAAGACATGAGCTTGAATTCAAAGCCTATTTGATCTTTACTCCCAAAATTCCTCTTGGGGAAACCAAAATCAAAACAGACACAAGCACCCAATGTATATTGCAGCACTCTTTACAATAGCTAGTGCATGGAAGCAACCAAGATGTCCATCAACAGATGAATGGATAAGGAAGCTGTGGCACATATACGCAATAGAATATTACTCAGCTATAGAAAAGAACACATTTGAGTCAGTTCTAATAAGGTGGATGAACGTAGAGACTATTATACAGAGTGAAGTAAGTGAGAACAAAAGACAAATGTCACATATCAATGCATATGTTAGAATCTAGAAATACGGTACCAACAGTCCTATGTGCAGGGCAGCAAAGGAGACACAGACGTAAAGAACAGAATTTTGAACTCAATAGAAGAAGGAAAGGGTGGGATGATTTGAGAGAGGAGCATTGAAACATATATATTACCATATGGAAAATAGAAAGCCAGTGGGAGTTTAATGTATGATGCAGGGCACCCAAAGCCAGTGCTCTGTGACAACGTGGAAGGATGGAGTGGGGAGGGAAGTGGGCAGAGGGTTTGGAATGAAGGGGACACATATGCCTATGACCAACTCATGTTGATGTTTGGCAAAAGCCATCACAATATTGTAAGGTAAATATTCTCCAATTAAATAAATGCATTTTAGAAAGATAAAAAAGTGTGATCAGGTTGTCATTTTCAGTGAGAAGGCTTGCAGAACATGCACCCCTCCCCGGCTGCTGCTGCAGCTTCAGCCTCAAGGCCAGGAGCTGCCTGAAGGTGCCCAACATGGTGCTTGGCACCAGGTGGCACTTGGGCATCACCAAGGTGGTCCATGGTGCAGCTCTCTCATCTGTCCCTGTGGTAGAAGGTAAACTATCTCCAGATCTTGCTCTCTGTATATTTTTGGTAGATTTATGTCACATCTGCTTTCTTTTGGATTTTCATCTCTAGCCTATTGTGTGACTTAAAAAAAGTGGATCGTATTATAAAAATTCTGTGGTTCCTGGTGGCCAGTATCCTGGATCCCCCCTTATCTGTTTTAGATCTTGCCTCTTTTTTCTCTCCCCGTGTAAGCAGCATACATTGTATTAACTTATGTCTCTTGTTAAATAAGATTAATGTCTTTGTGTTTTGTCCAGAACTATATTGAAGAAATACAAATGTTATATTGTTTAATGCAAATGAAGGAATGCAATAAAGAGTACGTATACTTGAAAAAATAAAAATAAAAAGACAAAAAAAGGCTCTTCTTGGACTTTTGGAAAAGTACAGAAAGAAAGAAAGTACAGAAAGAAAAAGAAGGAAGAGGAGAAGAGGGAGAAAGAGGGAAAAAAAGATATTCTCTTTTTCAGGGAAGCTAGGTTTTTCTGGAGAGGATTTTATCAAAGTTGTTTCTCATCGTTGACCCTAAAGCCACAACCATATGTGTTGCATATGGATCTGAAGCTCTATTTTTTGGTTTGACATATCATTAAAAAATTAGTGTGAAAAATCTGTCTTTAAGAGCAGTGAGATCATGTGATTCTTGGGACCTGGAGCTGTGCTAATTCAGAAACATGTAATAATTCTGGAAACAAAAAAGAAAAACTACTTTCCAATCCTGTACCGGGCTTTTTAAGTTTTAATCATTTTTATGAGGCTAAAAATAACAAAAAGTATAGTTTGACAAAATATTGAACTCTTAGTTCAAGACAGAAATTGGTAGCATGGGGGAAAGACTTGCATTGGCCGAGTTTTAACCTATAAATCAAGAGAAATCAACAGAGAATTTAATCCAAACATGTGCTGCACATAGTTTCCACTGGCCTTGTGTTACCAAGGTTAGAATTATGGTTGGGTTCACAGTGAGAAAGTGAAAAATTGATGACATCTGCCCTCTGAGGTCTTTTTGTTTTCCTGGTAGCTACTGCAGAGGCCTTGGCATTCTGTGATGAAAGCTTCAGATGTATGATGGGAGATGGCATATGGGGGTGAACAGTTTGAACCCAGAACTCTGTCCTTGTTCCCAGGACTCTTGTAAAGCACCTTCCTCCCTTTCCTCTTGCTACTGACAAGATCAGACACCCTGAATGTTCTGTGCTAGTCTGTCCTGAATGATGGAATCTCACTAAGATGGTGGAAAGCCAAGAGTTACATCAGATCAATGGAAACCAGGGTGTCTTTGCATCCTATCACCTCCGTCATCTCACTTATTCTCTCATCTGTTCACTAACTTACATCTGCCAGCACTGTCACGCATGCTGCTGGTGTCTGTCTACATCTTTCGAGCCTCACCACTTGGGTGCACTTCAACCAGCTTCATCTGCTGGTACCTCTGTCTCTTCTACCTGTGGGATTTCTCCAAAGTCCCTCTGCCTTTGCTTGCAGACAGATGGAGAGATAAAGCACTAAGGCTCCTTAGAAGTCTCCCCATGACTGGATTTACCTACAAATGCCTTGGCACTGTCACTCACGGGGTGGATAATACTCAGGCACATTTCTATACCATTTCCCAGTGTTCCCATGAGATTGAATTCCAGCGGCCCACAACTTTAGTTTATCTGATGACATACCCTTTCGTAGGCTGCCTTCCTTCCCTGAGTGCCTCCCCAACCCTTTCTCATCGTTTTCTGCACCTCCCTCCCAGATGAACCGCCTCCACTAGAATCCTTGTCTGAGAGTCCACTTTACACCTATTATGTTCCACGTGCTGTGGCAGAGCTTCATTGATTGGATAACCACCAGATTATAAGATTCCAGACACCAGTGACAGACTGGTGGGGAGATGTTTGATAGAAGGTTGACAATCTATTCTAACAACTTCATAAAATTAGCATGAGGTTTACACTTGTGAACCCCTTAAAAGAGTGATTGGCAGAGAGTAGCAGTGAAGTAACTGTTAGTTATTATATTTGCTATTCTGTTGAACCGAGTCATCGGGTGTCTGTGCTGTGCTTAGTCACTTTGTCATGTCTGACTCTTTGCCACCGTATGAACTGTAGCCTGCCAGGCCCCTCTGTCCATGGGGATTCTGCACGTAAGAATACTGTAGAGGGTTGCCATGCCCGCCTCCAGGGTATCTTCCCAACCCAGGCATCAAGCCCAGGTCTCTCGAGTTGCAGCCAGATCCTCTACCATCTGAGCCACCTGGTGTTCAGCAGTTAAATATGTTCAATTATTATATATTTAAATTATATGTTAAAATATATTTATATGTTAAAATAAAATATATTTATATGTTAAAAGAAAAATTCCCATGCAAAGGTGGTGCTCTTGGGCTATTCAGTGCCATCCACACTTTAGAAGGAATAGATTTGTCAGAGAAACTTGAGACACTTTTCTAGACCTTGAAGGAATGAGGCAAAAGGCACAGTGCTTTAAAGATGGTGGAGATGGGGTGGAGAAGGAGAGCCAATTGATGGGGCAGCAGGAGAGGGTGGCCGTGGTATAGTCCCGTGGGGCCTCTGGGCAGGCAGGGACAAGCCTGGGGCTCTGGGTGACACAGTCCTGGGCAGGTGAATCCAGGCTCCTCTGAGCCCAAAGCCCTAACGAGAGAAATGGCAGAACCAAGATGTGAACCTGGGTCCTGTTCATTCATTTATTGCTTTGATACACTTTTTCAACACTCACTGATTTAAATTGGCATTTCAAATGTCGTCAGAGGACTGTTGTAAGAGAACGTTTGAAAATCAACGTTGTGCACAAAGGGCCTCGCAGGTGGCGCAGTGGTAAAGAATCCACTTGCTGATGCAAGAGCCGTGGGAGATATGGGTTCGATCCCTGGGTTGGGAGAATTCCCCTGGAGGAGAGCATGGCAGCCCACTCCAGTATTCTTGTCTGGAGAATCTCATGGACAGAAGAGCCTGGTGGGCTCACAAACAGCTGGACATGACTGATAACTGAGCACACGTGCCCACTGTGCCCTGATACCCTCAGTGCTTTGGTAGAATGTGTGTGTGGATCGGGATCGAGGCTCCTTCCCTCCCAGGAAGAGGGAGGCTTGACTGGAACTTGGACAGGGGGCTGACTCCACACCCCTTTCCATCTGCCTCGCTCCTCGGTCTCCCTAGAGCTGGGTGTGGACAGGTAGCTTCATTTCTCTGAACCTCACTGGGATTCTCCATCTGTGATGTGGGGGGATCCTGCCCCTCCATCTCTCAGGCTGTTCTGGACACTGCAGGAGAGCCCACAGGGGAGAGCAGATCTACAAAATGCCAGCTTCCTTCCCTCTTTCCTCCAGCTTGAAAGGATCGAGATGCAAACAGACAAACCCCTCCTCAACATAAGGACTAACAGGCTGGTTAGCAAACAGTTCCAAGAGCAGAAGTTGCTTCCCTGGGCCTGAGGGAGGCTTGCTGCAGGGGCCATGGGCAGGACGGAGGGCTGAGCTCTAGATTCAGCTGTGGTGGTGGCGGCGGTTTAGTCGCTAAGTCGTGTCTGACCCTTGCGACCCCCTGGACTGTAGCCCACTAGGCTCCGATGGCCTGGGCTCAGATCTTTGCTTCACACTGTACCGAGTCTCTCATCTCAGGCAGGTTCCTGGATTCTGTGAGCTTCAGTGACTTCATCATGCAATGTGAGTGAAAATATTAATAGCTCTCACGTCCTCGTGTTGTTATAAAAATGAGATGAGATGATTTAAGTGCCTGGCACATCGTAAGCACTTAATAGATGTAGTTCTTTAGAAAGGGTTTCTGGCAGAAGGAGAACTCAGCTGCCAAGTTTCTTAACTTTGTATCTTGACGACCATGATTCAGCTGTCTCTCAGAGGAGTGGGGTGAGGCCTGGATGTTAATGTTTTAAATTTAGGTAGTTCTGTGTTTTGACTCATTGGCTCAAAATATTGGCGAAGCCCAGCCCATACACCCAAGATGCTCTCCACACGCTGCAGCCAAGCTCACCTGTGAGTCTCTGACCAAAAGAATGGAGATAATTTTATCTTCCTGGCAGGCTGGATGTGCTCATGTTGGGCTGTGATTCTCAGGCATTTTTACAATGAATTCAATCTGCTCCCAGGGTTGAGGCTTAGCTACCCATGGTGTTAACCAGTTGGACACACACCCTCTCTCAGCCTCTTTCCCTTCTCCATCTCCTCTCCTGCCAGGACATCCTAGGAGTGCTCCCTCAGTGGATTAATTGCTCTGAAATCCTTCCTTTTGAAGCCATTTCTGTGCACATGTGCATATGTGTGCTCAGTCATGTCTGAATCTGCGACTCTATGGAGGGTAGCCCCACTAGGCTCCTCTCTCTGTGGAATTTTCCAGGCAGGAATACTGGAGCAGGTTGCTCTTTCCTGCTCCAAAGGATCTTCCTGACTCAGGGATCAAACCCACGTCTCTTGTGTCTCCTGCATTGGCAAAGGGATTCTTTACCACTCCACCATCTGGGAAGTTGGAGCCATTTCTGGGGGCACCCAAACTGAGAAATTCATTGACAGACTCTTTATACAAGTTAAACAAAGGCCAAATGAAGTACAAGGTCATACCTGAGTGCAATCATGACCGTCTAGACAGCCAGCTCAGGTCCAAGCAAACTTCTATGCTTTGGTAGAATGTGTGTGTGGATCGGGATCGAGGCTCCTTCCCTCCCAGGAAGAGGGAGGCTTGACTGGAACTTGGACAGGGGGCTGACTCCACACCCCTTTCCATCTGCCTCGCTCCTCGGTCTCCCTAGAGCTGGGTGTGGACAGGTAGCTTCATTTCTCTGAACCTCACTGGGATTCTCCATCTGTGATGTGGGGGGATCCTGCCCCTCCATCTCTCAGGCTGTTCTGGACACTGCAGGAGAGCCCACAGGGGAGAGCAGATCTACAAAATGCCAGCTTCCTTCCCTCTTTCCTCCAGCTTGAAAGGATCGAGATGCAAACAGACAAACCCCTCCTCAACATAAGGACTAACAGGCTGGTTAGCAAACAGTTCCAAGAGCAGAAGTTGCTTCCCTGGGCCTGAGGGAGGCTTGCTGCAGGGGCCATGGGCAGGACGGAGGGCTGAGCTCTAGATTCAGCTGTGGTGGTGGCGGCGGTTTAGTCGCTAAGTCGTGTCTGACCCTTGCGACCCCCTGGACTGTAGCCCACTAGGCTCCGATGGCCTGGGCTCAGATCTTTGCTTCACACTTACCGAGTCTCTCATCTCAGGCAGGTTCCTGGATTCTGTGAGCTTCAGTGACTTCATCATGCAATGTGAGTGAAAATATTAATAGCTCTCACGTCCTCGTGTTGTTATAAAAATGAGATGAGATGATTTAAGTGCCTGGCACATCGTAAGCACTTAATAGATGTAGTTCTTTAGAAAGGGTTTCTGGCAGAAGGAGAACTCAGCTGCCAAGTTTCTTAACTTTGTATCTTGACGACCATGATTCAGCTGTCTCTCAGAGGAGTGGGGTGAGGCCTGGATGTTAATGTTTTAAATTTAGGTAGTTCTGTGTTTTGACTCATTGGCTCAAAATATTGGCGAAGCCCAGCCCATACACCCAAGATGCTCTCCACACGCTGCAGCCAAGCTCACCTGTGAGTCTCTGACCAAAAGAATGGAGATAATTTTATCTTCCTGGCAGGCTGGATGTGCTCATGTTGGGCTGTGATTCTCAGGCATTTTTACAATGAATTCAATCTGCTCCCAGGGTTGAGGCTTAGCTACCCATGGTGTTAACCAGTTGGACACACACCCTCTCTCAGCCTCTTTCCCTTCTCCATCTCCTCTCCTGCCAGGACATCCTAGGAGTGCTCCCTCAGTGGATTAATTGCTCTGAAATCCTTCCTTTTGAAGCCATTTCTGTGCACATGTGCATATGTGTGCTCAGTCATGTCTGAATCTGCGACTCTATGGAGGGTAGCCCCACTAGGCTCCTCTCTCTGTGGAATTTTCCAGGCAGGAATACTGGAGCAGGTTGCTCTTTCCTGCTCCAAAGGATCTTCCTGACTCAGGGATCAAACCCACGTCTCTTGTGTCTCCTGCATTGGCAAAGGGATTCTTTACCACTCCACCATCTGGGAAGTTGGAGCCATTTCTGGGGGCACCCAAACTGAGAAATTCATTGACAGACTCTTTATACAAGTTAAACAAAGGCCAAATGAAGTACAAGGTCATACCTGAGTGCAATCATGACCGTCTAGACAGCCAGCTCAGGTCCAAGCAAATTCTGCTTGCCGGGATTATTTGGGTTGGCTTTCCCAGGCAGCCCTGGATTCTTTCCAAAATTCCTACAGCCCCCACTTTCCTTTGGTCTTGGAAACTTAACCTCTGAAGCTGGCAGGCCTCAGATGAGAACAGCACAGGATTTTGTGAACGGCAAACATGGGCTGCCCCTGTAAGCGAGCTCAGGATAGAAACACAGCTTTCCTGTTGTTCGCAAGCTCCCACCTCTCCTGAACCCAGAGATAAGAGTTAAACTATTATTTCTCTGGAACCAATGCCATTGTCAAAGGTGAGATATTAACACAGTGTTGCAGGTATACATGGAGGGCAAGTTGTCACCACTCAGAAGCACTCATGGCAGACCTGTCATTCATATCTGGGGACCCAAGTTATTCTCATGACTCTATTCTTCAGAGCTTGTATGATTCATGCACTCAAAAGGGTGCCCAGGATTTTATGAGAACAATGCCAGCTAAACAGACATAAAGCACTAAATCAATCCCATATACAAAAGTGAGGAACCAATCTCAAGTTCAATAACATGAGCTCTTTCTCTCTTTTCTAGATTCCATTTAGAAGAGAAGAAAGTTACCAAGAACTCAGACTTGCAGATCCAGAAGGGAAGGGGTAAGATTCCAAAATCAGATAGAAATGAATGAGATGGTAATTAAAGGTGAGCATTTATTGAGGACATCACGTGGGCTAAGTATTGAGCTAAGTAAGTAATTACACACACAATTGTACTTAGTCTCTCCTCTTTCTCTCTCTCCCTTTCCTTTGTATATTGTTTCTAGTGTACTCCTGAGGAAATTAAGGTTTGTAGAGAATAGTATCACTGGGCTACTAAGTATGAAAAATGAGACTTAACCCAGGTTTTTATCTGACCCCTTATGGGCTCCCTGGTGGCCCAGTGGTAAAGAATCTACCTGTCAATGCAGGAGACACGGATTCTTTCCCTGGATTGTGAAGATCCCCTGGAGGAAGGCACAGCAACCCACTCCAGTATTCTTGCCTGGAGAATCCTATGGACAGAGGAGCCTGGCAGGCTACAGTTCATGGGGCTGCAAAGAGTCAGACATGACTAAAGTGACTTAGTACTCATGCACACAGGATTAATTCATTCATCTTTTACTGAGCTTCTGCCATGTACCAGGCATTCTTATTCTAAGCACTGGGGAGAAAGTGCCCCCATCCAAAAGAAGACAAAGATCTTGCTCTGACTGAGCTTTCTTTTTATCAATATTTATTTTTAAAATTTAATTAAATGTTTTTAAATTTTGAATTGGGGTGTAGCAGATTAACAAACAATGTTGTGATAGTTTCAGGTGAACACTGAAGAGACTCAGCTGTACATATATATATGTGCATCCATCTTCTCATGTTGAGGCTTCTTTTCAATAGGGAGACACCAGTAAACAAATAGTATGTAGTATTTCAGATTACAGTAAATGCTGAGAAAAAAAATAGAATGAGGACCCAGGGAGACAGTGGCTCTGTGTTGAATAGGGTGGCCAGGGAAAGATTCACAATAGGGTAAAAAATAAAAAGGAGCCCAAAGGAAGTGAGGAAGAGAGCCAGCTGGGTACTTGGGGTAGAGTTCTCCAGAAGAAGAAAGAGCCAGTGTGAAGACCCTGGTGTGGGAATGAGTTTGGCATATTTAAGTAGCAAGAATGGAGACTGTGAGGGCTGGGTGGAGAAGTCAGTTGTCAAGAGGTAGGAAATGGAGTTGGAGAGTTAGCTGGGCACACAGTCCTGATGCTGGGAAAGATTGAGGGCAGGAGGAGAAAGGGGAAGCAGAGGATGAGATGGTTAGATAGCATCACTGACTCAGTGGACATGAATTTGAGCAAATTTTGGGAAATGATGAAGGACAAGAAAGCTTGGCATGCTGGTAGTAGTCCACGGGGTCGCAAGAGTGGGACATGACTTAGCGACTGAACGACCACAACGATCGTAGAAGACTTGCAAACCTAGGTGGCACCAGAGGGCTGGAGAGAAGGAAGGACAGGATCTTACTTCCATGTAAAAGCAAGGGGACATAATATAGACCATCAAGGAGGCAGTAGGGAGATCAAAAGGCAGGTCATAGCTTGGTGACCTGAACTAGGATGGGAGCAATGAAAGAGAAGCAGTCAGATGTGGGGTGACACGGGCAGGATTTGCTGACAGATTAAGTGTAGGGCGAGACCGAAAGCAGGCCAAGGCTCATGGCCCAAGAAGCTAGCAAAATTGAGTGCCACTTATGGAGATGTGGAATCCTGGGGAGAGGGGCGGTTTCAGGAGAGAAGGAGAGGAGTTTGGTTCTGAACAGTATTCAGCAGAGATGTGGTATAATTCATGGGGTTTAGGAGTCTAGAGTCAGGAGGAGTGGTCTGGGCTGGAGGTATATGTAACTGAGTCACCAGCATAGAGGTGGTGTTAGAGTCATGACGTTGGATGAGCTCAGGTAGGGAACAGAGGTGTGCAGATGACAAGACTGGGGCTCTGGGCAGGTTGGCATTTAGTGACAGGAGAGAAGGGGAGAAGCCAGCAAGGGAGGTTCAAAGGAGCGACCAGCAAGATGGAAAGATTGAGGGCATGTCATGCCAATGCTGCTGACAGGGCAAGAAAGCTGGACTGAGGACTGACCACTGAATGTGGCAATGTGGGTGACCTTACAAGAATGGCTTCAGAGGACTGGGCAAGTGGTGGAGAAGGCTAGATGTGCCAGGCTCTAGAACCCTAGTTCCCCCTCCAACCAGAGTTTGTACACACATACACGCATGCACACAGTCGCCATCTGAAGGAATACAGAAAAAAAAATATTTTAAAATACTTATCTCTGTTTTTTGATTCAATATTTCTTTGTATGAATCCATGACTTTTTCCCTAATTAGTCAAAAGCATTCAAATTGCTTTATGGAATATCGAGAAAGTTATTGTTGTTGTTGTTGTTGTTTACTTGCTCCATTGTGTCCAACTCTTTTGCAACACCATGAACTCTAGCCAGCCAGGCTTCTATGTCCGTGGAATTCTCCAGGCAAGAATACTGGAGTGAATTGCCATTTCCTTCTCCAGGGGATCTTCCCAATCCAGGGATTGAACAAGGGTCTCCTTCTCATCTCCTGCATTCCAGGCAATTCTTTCACAGCTATGTCACCGGGGAAGCCCACTGAGAAGGTTATAGAGTAAATTTAAAAATTAGAACAACTATCAATTTTCAGTTTGACTTTAGGATGTCAATGCCCATGTCCGAAACACTAATTCAGGAAGCCAAAGCCTTTGCTTTGTGAAGCCACGTTTTACTAAAAGAAAAAAAAAAAAAAATTAATAATTAGGACATTGGGAGCAGAATGGAGACTTCATTCAAGGACATGAGTGGTAGAGGCTGGAGGAAACCCCAGAGCCCTCATCCCACCATCCTTGAGGGACTGACTGAGGGTCAGCTTGGTTACAGTAGAGCTAAGGGAAGAGGATGGAACATGATTTTCAAGGATGACTTCAAAGTGTTTGACTAGAGAACCAAGTCTTGACAGAGAGAGTGGGGAATGTATAGGACTAGAGATCATAGCCAAAGAATGGCCAGCACCAAGGAGCCTCATGAGGGCCAAAGAGAGCCTATGGACCAAAATATCTCCCTCTCATGGGCAACATGACCCATCATCACATGGAAGAAACTCCATGGGCTCCTCTTCACACTAATTAATTGCTGGGGTCCTTCTACCATCTATCTGGTCATTTCTGTTGGATTTTCCAGCTGAAACAATTCCTGTCTATGCTTGAAGATCTTTCTGAGTCCCATTCTTACTTGCTCACATGGACACCCCATGACTGAATGACCTAGGGCAAATCTAGGGCAAATGACCTTGTAAATCTCCTGAAACACAGCATGGGAGACAAGTGAGTGCCCTAGACACCCAACAGGACCATAGAAGTGCAGATGGAAAATACTCCAGCACTAGGATTGGGTTGGGCTGCACAGTGATGAGACCCAGCCCAGTTACATGAGAGTTCATTTGGAAACAGTTTCTACTCTTAAAAACGTTTGGAAGATTTCTGGCTTAGCTTCAACAAGTAAGGGGCTTAGAAATCAGCACTATGATCATTCAGTTCAGTTCAGTCACTCAGTCATGTCCGACTCTTTGCAACTCCATGAATTGCAACATGCCAGGCCTCCCTGTCCATCACCAACTCCTGGAGTTCACTCAAACTCACATCCATTGAATTGGTGATACCATCCAGCCATCTCATCCTCTGTCATCCCCTTCTCCTCCTGCCTCCAATCCCTCCCAGCATCAGAGTCTTTTCCAGTGAGTCAACTCTTCTCATGAGGTGGCCAAAGTACTGGAGTTTCAGCTTTAGCATCATTCCTTCCAATGAACAGCCAGGACTGATCTCCTTAAGAATGGACTGGATCTCCTTGCAGTCCAAGGGACTCTCAAGAGTCTTCCCCAACACCACAGTTCAAAAGCATCAATTCTTCGGTGCTCAGCTTTCTTTACAGTCCAACTCTCACATCCATACATGACCACTGGAAAAACCATAGCCTTGACTAGACAGACCTTTGTTGGCAAAGTAATGTCTCTGCTTTTGAACATACTATCTAGTTTGGTCATAACTTTCCTTCCAAGGAGTAAACGTCTTTTAATTTCATGGCTGCAGTCACCATTTGCAGTGATTTTGGAGCCCAAGAAAATAAAGTCTGACACTGTTTCCACTGTTTCCCCATCTATTTCCCATGAAGTGATGGGACCAGATGCCATGATCTTTGTTTTCTGAATGTTGAGCTTTAAGCCAACTATTTTACTCTCCTCTTTCACTTTCATCAAGAGGCTTTTTAGTTCCTCTTCACTTTCTGCCATAGGCAAAGTAATGTCTCTGCTTTTGAATATGCTATCTAGGTTGGTCATAACTTTCCTTCCAAGGAGTAAACGTCTTTTAATTTCATGGCTGCAGTCACCATTTGCAGTGATTTTGGAGCCCAAGAAAATAAAGTCTGACACTGTTTCCACTGTTTCCCCATCTATTTCCCATGAAGTGATGGGACGGATCAGATGCCATGATCTTCATTTTCTGAATGTTGAGCTTTAAGCCAACTTTTTCACTCTTCACTTTCACTTTCATCAAGAGGCTTTTTAGTTCCTCTTCACTTTCTGCCATAAAAGTGGTGTCATCTGCATATCTGAGATGATTGGTTTTTCTCTCAGCAATCTTGATTCCAGCTTGTGCTTCTTCCAGCTCAGGGTTTCTCATGATGTACTCTGCATAGAAGTTAAATAAGCAGGGTGACAATATACAGCCTTGACATACTCCTTTTCCTGTTTGGAACCAGTCTGTTGTTCAATGTCCAGTTCAAACTGTTGCTTCCTGACCTGCATATAGGTTACTGAAGACGCAGGTCAGATGGTCTGGTATTTCCATCTCTCTCAGAATTTTCCACAGTTTATTGTGATCCACACAGTCAAAGGCTTTGGCATAGTCAATAAAGCAGAAATAGATGTTTTTTTCTGGAACTCTCTAGCTTTTTCAATGGTCCAGCAGATGTTGGCAATTTGATGTCTGGTTTTTCTGCCTTTTCTAAAACCAACTTGAACATCAGGAAGTTCACGGTTCACGTATTTCTGAAGCCTGGCTTGGAGAATTTTGAGCATTACTTTACTAACATGTGAGATGAGTGCAATTGTGTGGTAGTTTGAGCATTCTTTGAACATTCTTTGGCATTGCCTTTCTTTGGGATTGAAATGAAAACTGACCTTTTCCAGTCACAGACTATGATCATTACAACAAAAGAAAAAGGTGAATTAATTGAAAACCAGTGACTTTTCTTAGACTTATCAAACAGATGAGTTTTCAGAGGTAACTACCACCCTAAGATCTGGAGATTCAGAGAGAAACCCAAACCAGGCTACAATGGGGACACAAAGAAAGGACAACAGAGGAATTTGAAGCTTTTGGCACCAAAATCCTCAGGAAACACCACACACAGACCAATTTGTAGCCAGATTAACGTGAATCCTCACACTTTAGTGAGGATTTAGGCCCATGTGCCTCAGTTCCTAATACCTGGTACATCATACACAGCTCTCTAGAAAAAGTTACAAACCATGCTAACCATGCAAGGAAAAACATAGTCTGAAGGGTCAAGGGGAAACCAGACCAAAATAAAACATAGATTGGGGGATTAACAGGCAGATCAAGGTCAACATCAACAACAGTAAAATCATATTGATAGTATGTCCCCTTGACACAAAGTGATGAAAATAGTGCTTTATTCTGTGGTCTCTCTTCCCCCACCCCCCACCGAAACTTGTTGCTCCAATCTAACCTGAGAAAAATATTGTATATAATCACAGTGAACAGCATTCTACAAAATACCTTACAAAACCCTATTCGAGACTGTCAAGGTCATCCAAAAGAGGAAAGGTCTGGGAAACACTCACAGTCAGGAAGAAGCTAAAGAGACTTGCCTATTAAATGTGATCTGGATCCTGGTTGGGATCATGGGACCAAAAAAAAAGGTAAAAACTGAGGGAATTCGGGGCTTCCCTGATGGCTCTGTGAGTAAAGAGTCCACCTGCAATGCAGGAAACCCAGGAGATGAGGGTTTGATCTCTGGGATGGGAATATCTCCTGGAAGAGAAAATGGCAACCCACTCCAGTATTCTTGCCTGAAAAGTCCCATAGACAGAGGAGCCTGGCATAACTGAGGATGCATGCACACACAAGGAATTTGAATAAAGAATGAACTGTGGTTAATAATTTATGAACAATGTACCATGCTAAAATAAGATGTTAAAAATAGGGCAAACTGGCTGTGGGGTATATGGGTACTCTCTACCATTTATACAATTTTTATATAAACCTAAACCTATTCTAAAAATAAGGTTTAGGGAATTTCCTGTCAATCCAGTGGTTAGGACTCAGCATACTCACTTTCATGGCCCAGGGAACTAAGATCTCATAAGCCAGATGTGGCAAAAAAAAAAAAAAAGAATATTTTATTAAAAACAAAAATGTTTGGCAATGCCTGGGTTAATGATCACTGAGGTATCTTCAACTCAGATCATGTTCTTAGTTGAGTTTAGTTTTGTTTTTCCTGTTCTATCTAGGGGACCCAAAGACCAGCTTATCTTTGATCCACTCCAGAAAACCCCTGGGAGAAAAAAAAAAATGCAGGATGTAGGCAGTGGTACCAGAGGCAAAAAGGCTGCCAAAGTTGAATTTCGGAAGGTGGAAAATTACGGCAGTTAGGAGCACAGCACTTACAGTTTACTAGCTGAGTGACCTTGGGTGGGCTATTTAGCCTCTCTAGGTTCTAGGTTTTTCATCTGTAAGCTAGAGGTAAAAATAAGAGTACCATACATTGTTGTGTTAGTTTTTTTCAATAAAGCAATTATATTCCAATAAAAATGTATATTAAGAATCAAAAAGGAAAGTACATGGGAGGCTTTATAATTAAATATGATTGGGACCCACAATGGTTCAGTTAATTAAAAAAGTACATCTTAGCAATGAATCATTAAAATGCATAAATAACTTAAAAATAATAGGACCCATAATAGGATTCATAAGCCTGATATCAGAATTAAAAGAATTAGTATTTATAAGATGCTTTCCAACAGTGTCTGGAATGTGGTATCTGCTGTATATATCTATGTTAACTAAATAAAGGCAATCATCCTAAATTAGCAGCTCTGTAGAAACAGCCGGATCGGTGGCCAGTGTATGGTAGTTTATGCACTATGTGTTTTCCGTTGAAAAATGACAAAAAAAAAACAACCAGTCCCCATGGTTTTCCAGATCACTTATTTAACACTGAGCAAATTTTATAGTTTGGCATTGTGATTCTCACTTCTCATGTATTACACTCATTGACTTACTAATAGCTTATACGTACTGATATTTTCTTTTCTCTTTCTCTCTTTTTTTTTTTGACAGTGAGGAATGTCTGTTGAGCACATACTGAACATGCCCAGACTTCCCCCTGAGCCTGAATGGCTTTAAAAGGCCCACGCTTCTCTGGTAAAGGCAGATCCTGGTGATGACCAATGAGTCCACTAAAGGAAAGTACATTTTTAGCCTTATCCTGTTGCAAACCAGCAGTGGCCCTTTTGGAGGAAAGCTCACTTCCAGCTTCCTGTGTCCTTTCTTATTCTGTTTGAATCCCTTTTGGTTCTTTAATCGCAGGAATGAAGGGTCACATCACACTCTATGTAATCCAGGAAGTTGCCTGGACTGCATTCTAACGGTGTGCGGGGCTCGGGAAGTTGGGAGTGAGGAGGCGGGCAGGACAGGCCTGGCATCTCTTTGTGACAAATTTGTTGGCTGTGGCCGCGTTCCCAGCCATGAGCCTCAGCTGAAGCTCTTCTGTTCTCCAGCCCCAAGTTATTTTCCTAAATTAATGGCTTAGTCTTGGTGTCTGGAAAGCAATTTGGTTGTTCGTTTGAGGTGGCTAAAGCTATCCAGAGGAAAAATAAAAAGTCACCATTAGGTAATGAAGCCAGACTATTGGGTGTCTCATATCCTGGCTCCAGATAGAAAAGGGAGCCCAGGAAGGATTTCAACAATGGTAGCATTGTTGGAATAAGTGACAAGTGCCCATGGTGACTTAGAGGCCAGCACCTATTTGAATGAGTGAGATCTGCTATTTAAAAAAATCAGTCTCATACTGTATAGTCATCCTTGATATTTTCAATATGGCTGATGTGGGGAGTTGAGAGGCTCAATGAAGCCACATCCCAGTTAATTTCCTATCACAGTGTTATTTCCTGTCTAGCTCTGGCTCAACAAATAGTCCCAAATCCTAACAAATCTTATTCTTTTTTGAAGGAGTAATGCTGCTATTTTTAGTGAATGTTATGCAACCTGATGAGTGGCAAGATCCACTTGATTCTACCTCTTCACTGTCATGGTATCTGCCCCTTCTACTTCCATATCACAGACCTGTTTCAGACTCGCTGCTACTTTTTCTTTGCTAATGCATGCTCTTCCTTGTTGGTCTCTCTGTGCTTAGTCTCAATCTGTTCCCAACTCAATCTATTCTTTATACTGCTTCCAAAAGTGAGATTTTAAAGATACAGTAGAAATAGACACAGACACTTTAATTATATAATGAATACTCTCCGATGCCTTTCAAGGTATATGAGGATACTGATGTTGACAAGTTCCTTTTGATGAGTGATGTGATGGGAATGGAAGTGTCGAGATCACTCTCAGTTGTTCTGCATGAGAAAGAGGAAGAGAGTGAAGTAGAAGAGGAGGGGAGCATGAGGCTCCAATAGTCAGAAGAAATGAAAGGTCTTGAAGAAAAAGTTTTCAGAGAGAGATGGGGATACTGCTGGCAGCCAGTGAGGGACTGGGAGGAATTGTGTACCCTTGAAGGTGACTCCTCTTGCGGTCTCACACATAGACCTTTGGTTTTTTTAAGAGATGTAGAAATCTCTACACGGTAAAAATGTAGCGAAAATCCCTATTTCTTCTTAGTGTTTTGTGGAGGGGATTATTCTTTGTGTGGAGTTTGTAGAAGCACTGAGTTATGCTACAAAAATGGCAAGAAGCAAATAAACCCCAAACCAAAGAAGGATGTGCAGTCAGCCAATCTCCATAATGGACAAGCCAGTCTCTCTGGTCTTCTGATGAAGTCTTCCATGGATCTGCATACTCTATGGGGTGGTAATGAGGGCCTGGCACACTTTAGCATGAAATACAAGATCCTGTCTGATCTGGTCTCCACATACCTGTCCAGCTACGTCTTCTAAATAACAGTTCACACACACACACACACACACACACACACACACACACACACACACAACACTGCAGAGCACTGAGCTGTAATTCTAGCAGAGACTGTCATAATGGTATATGCTGTTTCATTCTGTCCACAATGCTTCTCCTCTGCCCTTGTTTAGCTGGAAAATGCCTCCTTCTCCTCTGTCAAGCAGACTTAGGAGCCCTCTCTTCTGGGTTCCAAATTTGTCTTGAAGATATGCACTTTTATTCTATCATCACACTGTTTTATAACTGTGTAATTACATACCTACTTGTCTCCCTGACATGACCATAAGCTCCTTAGATCCAGGTTTAGTCGTATCTCTGTAAAGGATTTCTAGCACCCAGAAATGGGATAGGCATTTAATCTTATGTGTGATAAATGCTTACTTTCTATGGCTTGTAGGTGTTCTACAGAAAAGGTACCATAATAACTAGCTGGTCAGAGAGGAAAAAAAATTTTCATTGTTCTCTAAAACTTGCATGATATGTTTCACTTTTGTCTTCAAAAAGCCTGTTATTATGGTGATTCTCAATAAACCATGACTCTCAGCATTCAAGTCTGTTTCAGCCTTTCTAACAATGACTCTGGACTTGGCCATGTGGACTAGCTTTGGTCTGTAGAGAATTGCTGCTTGGTAAGTACTTGTATGTTGGGTTGGCTAACTGGGAATGCTCTTGGTAACTAGGTATCATAATATAAGGAAGCTCAAGCAGCCATATAGATAGGCCCATGTAGAGAAGAATCAGAGCTCCTCAATGATGGTCTCAGCTGAGCAACCAACTGGTGACCATCACCCACTGATAGCTATGTGAATGAGACATCTAGACCTCCCAGGGCCCCCAACCTCCAATACCCCAGCCATTGCTGCATGAGGCAGAAGGACCACATGGCAGATCTCCAGAACTGTGAGAAGTAGAATTGCTGTTGTTTCAAGACACTAAATGTTTCAATTCTATTTCATATAATTATATTGAAACTGTATTATAATATGATTATAATGATATAATATGTAGTCTTTTGTGATTTGCTTCATTCATGCTGTGGCATGTTTTCAAAGTTCATTCATACTGTAGCATGTTTTTAAGTTCATTCAGCTACACATGCACCAGTACTGCATTCCTTTTTTATGATTAAGTAATATTCCATTGGGCTTCCCAAGTGGCACGAGTGGTAAAAAATCTGCCTGCCAATGCAGGAAATTGAAGAGACACAGTTTGGATCTGTGTCAGGAAGATTCTCTAGAGTAGGAAATGACAACCCACTCCAGTATTCTTGCCCAGGAAAACCCATGGACAGAGGAGCCTGGTGGGCTACAGTCCTTGGGATCGCAAAGAATCAGACACACTGAGCACACACACACTGTTCCATTGTGTGGATATACCACACTTCATTTTTCAGTTGATGGCATCTGTATTGTTTCTACTTTTTTGGCTATTATGAATCATGTTGCTATGAACAACTGTATACAAGATTTTGTGTTTGCATATGTTTTTATTTCCTTTGAGGCTATGAGTAGGTACTAGGAATGAAACTGTTGGGTCAAATAATAACTCCAAGGTGGCTGCATCACTTCACATTCCCACCAGCAACATCATCCTCTTTTTACTGATAAAGAAACTCACATTACAGGAAAGTGAGAGTGGTATTCTGTGATGAGTCTACTTTTAAAGGACCATCCAAGAAGAACTGACATTGGGAAACAAGGATTTGGAAGCATCAGGAGAAGGAGAAGCCATCATCCTAAAACTGGTAGAAAGAAAGAAGGTCAGTATGAAAATAATCACAGGCAGCAGAAAGGTAAATTATGGTAATTATTAAAGAGATTTTTAGGAAGATGTGTGGTGATTCTTAGAAGTTTCAGTGAGAAAGGTGCTGGAAGATAGCCAGATTGCAATGGGTGATGGGTTAAGAATGTGCTGGCAGCATATTTTTGGATTCAGCTATGATATAAAAAAGGGGGGGCGGGGAGGGATCACCTTTAGAATGAAGGGGACTTGAACGCATCTAGGGACAAGAAGCCAATGTGATTAAAATGCAGATACAGCTGAGAATGTGGTGAAGCCACATATTGGAAAAGCTGAGGAGAACACAGGGTCAGACAGAAGGGAAACCTAGTTTTCTATGATTGGGGATGGAAGAAGAGAGGCATGGGTATGAATGAGAGTGATCTGGGAGGTGTGTTCAGGTCTGATGACCTCTTCTAGAATGTTCTATGTTGATAGGCTCAGAAGTCCTAAGAAAATACTAGGACTTAAGCTGTGTTCCTTCTCTCCCTCTCTTTCCCCTTTCCCTCCATCCTTAGTATATCACCTGCAGTGGAAGCTGAACCTTAGGCAAGCCTGTCCCCTTTTCCTCATAGCAGTTTTCAATGCAGATGATACCAGGACACTAAAAGCATTCAGTCTTTTTTTTCCCCCACTAAACTACAGACTTGATTTGAATTTCACCAGTTTTTCCACTTCATGTCCTTTTATTCCACAACCCAGTCTAGGATCCCATGTTGCCCTTAGTTCTTCATTCTTTTCTAAGGTGTATATTACATGTGTGGATGAACCATAGATAATCCAGCCACTCTTCTATGCTTTAACATTTAAGTTATTTTCCACATTTTGCAGTTATCAATAATGTTCCACATACATATATATAATATTATATTTGATTATTTCTTCCAGCACTGTTTTTTATTGGAGTCTAGTTGCTTTACACTTCAGTGTCTTTTAGCCTATTCCACCTTTCAAGGCCAATTTTAATCTTGAGCCAAACGCAAGAGTTCAAAGTGAATTTTCTGGGGGCTTTCTGGGATTCTGAGTATTCTTTATAACATTCATGAAAACTAGTTTTTCAGAGGATGCCAGTAAATGCAGATTCCTGGGCTATGAGGCATCCACTTAAAGGAATCTTCTGAGCTGCCATTAATCAGGCTTGTTCCTTAGTATATTTATTACACATTACATTTTCCTTCATAGCCCCCCAAAGCCTTCCTAATTGAAAAGCCAGGAAATAGTTGTTTCTTAAAAGCGGAAGTGATAGCACTTACTTACAGTAAGTCTCTGCCATTCCGGTTAAGAGCACTGATTTATAAAACCTGCTGGGGCTTTCCTCACAGAGAAAGGAAAAACCCTCTTGCATGTACTAGCAGCAAGTTCACCGCAGCCCCTGCTGATATCAGAGGCATTTTAATAAAATCCAGATGAGAATGTGGTGAAGCCACATATTGGAAAAGCTGAGGAGAACACAGGGTCAGACAGAAGGGAAACCTAGTTTTCTATGATTGGGGATGGAAGAAGAGAGGCATGGGTATGAATGAGAGTGATCTGGGAGGTGTGTTCAGGTCTGATGACCTCTTCTAGAATGTTCTATGTTGATAGGCTCAGAAGTCCTAAGAAAATACTAGGACTTAAGCTGTGTTCCTTCTCTCCCTCTCTTTCCCCTTTCCCTCCATCCTTAGTATATCACCTGCAGTGGAAGCTGAACCTTAGGCAAGCCTGTCCCCTTTTCCTCATAGCAGTTTTCAATGCAGATGATACCAGGACACTAAAAGCATTCAGTCTTTTTTTTCCCCCACTAAACTACAGACTTGATTTGAATTTCACCAGTTTTTCCACTTCATGTCCTTTTATTCCACAACCCAGTCTAGGATCCCATGTTGCCCTTAGTTCTTCATTCTTTTCTAAGGTGTATATTACATGTGTGGATGAACCATAGATAATCCAGCCACTCTTCTTGCTTTAACATTTAAGTTATTTTCCACATTTTGCAGTTATCAATAATGTTCCACATACATATATATAATATTATATTTGATTATTTCTTCCAGCACTGTTTTTTATTGGAGTCTAGTTGCTTTACACTTCAGTGTCTTTTAGCCTATTCCACCTTTCAAGGCCAATTTTAATCTTGAGCCAAACGCAAGAGTTCAAAGTGAATTTTCTGGGGGCTTTCTGGGATTCTGAGTATTCTTTATAACATTCATGAAAACTAGTTTTTCAGAGGATGCCAGTAAATGCAGATTCCTGGGCTATGAGGCATCCACTTAAAGGAATCTTCTGAGCTGCCATTAATCAGGCTTGTTCCTTAGTATATTTATTACACATTACATTTTCCTTCATAGCCCCCCAAAGCCTTCCTAATTGAAAAGCCAGGAAATAGTTGTTTCTTAAAAGCGGAAGTGATAGCACTTACTTACAGTAAGTCTCTGCCATTCCGGTTAAGAGCACTGATTTATAAAACCTGCTGGGGCTTTCCTCACAGAGAAAGGAAAAACCCTCTTGCATGTACTAGCAGCAAGTTCACCGCAGCCCCTGCTGATATCAGAGGCATTTTAATAAAATCCAGCATAGAAACGCAGGTTTTGTTACACTGACTCCAACTGATAATTAGCTGCAAAAGTTTGACAATCTCAGGAAAAAATGATCAGCATGACGACATGTGGTTTCGAATCTAGATTACAAATTCTGAGGGTGGTGAGGGGTGGGGAAGTCTGTGCTTTCAAGTGAAATGAGAGCCTGTGCTGTGGAATGCTGGGACAGCTCCTGGGCCCCAGCAGCTGAAACCATTTAGACTGGCCTGCATTTTCCTTCTGCAGAAAACGATGGCCTAAACTGGGGTCCCCTACAGTTCTGAAGGTCCCCCAGAGTTCAAGGACAAGAAAAGGGAACTTTGCATGAGTAATTTCCTCCATTTTATGGTTCTTGCTTGCATTCAAGGAGACTTTTGCTGCTGTTGTTGGGTTGCTTTGTTTTCTTTTCATCACCACTGATGCGAGAGGCATCAGTGTTTAGGTGTTTTTACCTAAAGTTAAGGGATTTTTAAACCAGCTTTAGAAGCTCAATGTTTAAAACTCAACTTTTTAAAGCTGATTTAAAACTCAGCATTCAGAAAATGAAGATCATGGCATCTGGTCCCATCTCTTCATGGCCAATAGATGGGGAAACAATGGAAACAGTGAGATTTTATTTTCTTGGGCTCCAAAATCACTGCAGGTGGTGGCTGCAGCCACAAAATTAAAAGACGCCTACTCCTCGGGAGAAAAGCTATGATGAAGCTAGATAGTGTATTAAAAAGCAGAGACAATACCTTGCTGACAAAGGCCTATATAGTCAAAGCTATGGTTTTTCCACACTGGGTATGGGTATCTGACCATACCCAGTGGATAGGTAGAGTTTAAGAACCAGTAGCTCTATTCCAGAAAAGGCAATGGCAACCCACTCCAGTACTCTTGCCTGGAAACTCCCATGGACGGAAGAGCCTGGTGGGCTGCAGTCCATGGGGTCGTGAAGAGTCGGACACGACTGAACGACTTCACTTTCACTTTTCACTTTCATGCATTGGAGAAGGAAATGGCAACCCACTCCAGTGTTCTTGCCTGGAGAATCTCAGGGCTGTCTCTTATACACATCTCCAAAGGAAAAACCATAGCCTTGACTAGACGGACTTTTGTTGGCAAAGTAATGTCTCTGCTTTTCAATATGCTATTCATGCATTGGAGAAGGAAATGGCAACCCACTCCAGTGTTCTTTCCTGGAGAATCCCAGAGACAGAGGAGCCTGATGGGCTGCCATCTATGGGGTCGCAGAGAATCAGACATGACTGAAGTGACTTAGCAGCAGCAGCAGCAGCAGCAGCCCCATTTCATTGCAAGGACTGATGCTGAAGCTGAAGTGCCAATACTTTGGCCAACTGATGAGAAGAACTGACTCACTGGAAAAGCCTCTGATGCCAGGAAAGATTGAAGGCAGAATGAGAAGGGGATGAGATAGTTGAAAGGCATCACGAATACAATGGACAGGAGTTTGAGCAAGCTCCAGGAGATGGAAAGCCTGGTGTGCTGCAGTTCATGAGATCGCAAAGAGTCAAATGCTATTGAACAACAATAAGCCCCATTTCATGTGTGAGATGAAGGGCCAACAGAATGGCTTGAGTGTCTGTTGGGCAGTGAGGGGTCTCATGTGGAAAACACACCTAACATGGTTAGTGAAACTGGGTTAAATCCATTTCACCTGCCTTCACTAATCGAGGTTGTTTTAAGACTTGCACATCCTCCAACTGGCACTTCACCTCAACAATAATATATTTGCCCAAGTTGTTTTCTAGGGACTTGGAGTCAGCTGAGCCAGTTTGAGCTGAGCCAGTTAAAAGTGGATAGTCAAAACTGGATAGGACAACCAGCCCTTGGTCATGCATGAGTGCCCCTTGGATGACTTCTGGAAATAGTAAGACCATGAAGTCCACCCTCAGAAGGTGCAGAGACCTGTAGCTGAGTCTCTGCCCAGAACTATGATCAGGGCACCTCTTTCCAATCACCTTTCCCCATGCTCCCCATGTCTCAGGCCACCCTGCTTCTTTATTCATTATCCAAGAAATACCCAAATCCCTTGCCTTCTCAAAGGTGGATCTGAGATTTAGTCCTCCCATTTCCTTGCCCGGATACCTTTCAAATAAGACCGCTTTCTCTCCTCCTTTTTTTTTTTTTTTTTAAGAAAACATTTCTAATCTTACAGTACAGTGCCTTGAAAAGTGCAGTGGTACAGTATAACAGCTAGCATGCCGGGACTGGCATCCAGTGAACAGGTGAGAAGAGTTACTGACTAGAGGGGAGAGGAGGTGAGAGATGGTAGAGCTGAAGGATTGTCAGCAAGCTGCAATTTCATCACGCCCGAGGTGGATGGCACAGGTTCTAGTTTCTTGCTGGATTTAGTTCTATCTACCCTCTTGAAAAAATGATCCAGGGACATCTGGGTAGTAGCTCTTTTTTATTTTTAATTTGAGTCATGGATGACACGGTCCCACTGGATTGCATTCTGAATGGCTGCTGCAACCTTTCTGCACCATTCAGTGTTCAGGTCCTCTCTGTGCAAACCTGGCATCTCAGTGTTTTTTTTCTCACTGTGCCTGCCATGGGGCAAAACAAACCTGGTCATCTGGGGCCTCTGCTGAGTTCCTGAGCTCTTACCAATATCTCCCTGCCTAGCTCTTCCTTTCTAACCATCACCACCAACTCACCTCTTCCCTTGAGTTTTTCAAAGTTCCATCCATACTAGAAAATTCTGTATAGTATAATTTTAGGGAATATTTAGAGGTGATGCCTAAGAGTAAGGATTATATTGCTGGAAGCAATATAAAATTGCAGCTCTTTTCAAAATTTCCCTAGCCAGCATACTCCTGCTAGCGCAGATGATGTGTGAATTAGAAAAACAAGCTTGTTTTCCTTGAGATTTTTATTACCACCTGAGGAACTGTTTTGTAACTATGTGAACTGGAGGCTGATAACCTCTTCCTAGAGTCATGCAGTGCCCAGGTGTCACAGCTGGAAGCAGCAGTAATTCCTGCCATTGGGAGCTCCTCAGTGGACTCCTCTCAGGGCCTTATCTTTCTGCATCTTTCTGCCTCATTCTCTTTCTTCCCTTTCCCCAAACCCCATATCCTCCTTTTATCTCCTTCAGATTTCTTCCATCCTAGGTCCTTTTACTCTCTCCTTTTTGAGATTCTTTGGAGAAATTTATAAACCTTTCTTTATTGTACACAATCAGCACATAATGTCTTACTTTATTTTAATATTTAATATTTTATTTCTCTCACTTACTCATCTTATCTCTGGCCCAGGGGTTATCCTTCCTAACTGGAATGGCCCATCATAATATTCCCTGAGAATTTCTGCTTCCAGTTTTTACATTAACTTTCTTTCCCCTCATTTCTACACTAAAAAAAAAAAAGACCTAGTTGATCTCTGTTGTAATCCCCATAGCACCTCTTGCTGCTGCTGCTCCTGCTGCTAAGTCGCTTCAGTCGTGTCCGACTCTCTGTGACCCCGTAGAAGGCAGCTCACTAGGCTCCTCTGTCCCTGGGATTCTCCAGGCAAGAATACTGGAGTGGGTTGTGATTTCCTTCTCCAATGCATGAAAGTGAAAAGTGAAAGTAAAGTCGCTCAGTCGTGTCCGACTCTTAGCGACCCCATGGACTGCAGCCCACCAGGTCCTCCATCCATGGGAGTTTCCAGGCAAGAGTACTGGATTCGGTTGCCATTGCCTTCTCCAATAGCACCTCTTACCTATTCTTAAAAAAATCTACATATATAGGCCTGGCATATAGTGGATATGCATTAAGTGTTTGCTGATGAAATAGTTACGATTAAGCATAGTTGCTATATAGTTTTGCTATGTAGATCAATGCTGTGTAGTTTTAGACTGTCCGATTTTGAGCTAATACCAGAATTCTTGCTGTGTGCTTAGCAGAGTGCCAAGCTCACAATGGATGTTCAAAAGATACTTGTTCAATGAATATCCATCAACAAAATAGCCTGTTTTTCCTACCTAATTCAGGAAAATTTGTGGAGCTAAGCACTATGCTATTACGGAGAAATAGTGCAGGGTGTCATTTTAGTTCTTCAGGTTTCATGGTTGATGAATTCATTCATGGGATGAAGTTCTTCACAGTGAAAACAACTGTAATGTGTTAGTCCCTTCTGTGGCTATATCACAACTTAAAAGGTGTTGCAAGAATATTATTTTCATATCGTACCCTCAGAATCCTATGGAATTGATTCTACCTGCCCCTACCCTCTGTCATCCTGCTTCATGGATGAGGAAGCAAAGACTCAGAGAGATTTAAGCAACTTGGTTCAGCTCATGTACACAGTAATTGATGAACGAGAATGTGAACAGAAATCTACAAATGCCGTCTTCTACATTTTCCACTACTTCATAGCTTCCCTGTTTTAGAAGCAAAACACCATGACTCCAAAGTTCTCTTTCCAAAGTAGATGTTTTAAAAACTTGTTCTTTTGCAAAAGCATGAAATATATTACTCAATACTAGTCTTCAGTCTCGAGTGCAGACCATGAAGTATGCACACGGCGTACTTTGAAAGAGGCCTCAGAAAAACACAAAGTTGAAATTGTCTCTAAGGATTTTTGCTAAGTAGACTGAATCTTGTGGGGAAAATGAAATCTTTTCCTAGGACTTTACAGGAGTGGAAACAAAAAGACTGAGATCTTGTGAGAAATAACTGATACTTGACAAAATGTTTGATTAGAAATAGAAGAATGGTGCAGAGTTTTTAAAAAAAACACAAAAATGATACATTTGGAGTATTTTTTAGAACCATATAATTTTAGGCCTGCAAGGGACTGGAAAAAAGCATCTCTAACCCTAAGTCCCTTATTTTGACAAAAAGAAGTAGCATTTTAAGTCCTGACCAGGATCAGTTACATAATTTTGTGGGCCCAGGGTAAAGTGAGGATGGTGGGCCTCTTGTTCAAAAATTATTAAGAATTTCAAAGTGGTGACACACAGATTGTTAAGCCAAGAGTGAGACCCTTCTAAGTATGGGGATGTGTATGACTACAACACAGGTCATACCCCTGTGAAGCCAGCCCTGATCCCAATATTATTAATACCAGTACTTTACATTTACATGGTATTTAACAGTTTACACAGCCTTTTCACAGATATCTAATTTGAGTTTCATAATAGCTCAATGAAGTAGAATGAATTACTTTTATTTTGAAACAGTCCCCCACAGGAGTGAATTCACTAACCATGACATTCTGAATGACTAAAATGATCCTGTGCCCTTCATACCATTTATGTCTCATTTCATGATGGTAGCAGCTTCTTAATGGGCTCCCCTGGTAGCTCAGTTGGTAAAGAATCTTCCTGAAGGGCAGGAGACCTGGGTTTGATCTCTGGGTTAAAAAGATTTCCTGGAGAAGGAAATGGCAAACCACTCCAATATAGGTGCCTGGAAATTCTCATAGACAGAGCAGCCTGGAAGGATCTCAATAGTTAGACATGACTTAGCAGCTTCTTTTAGATTCAATAGACAGCAGTTAATTTCTTCATGGATTCAATAGGGCTTCCCAGGTGGCTCAGTGGTAAAGAATCTGCCTGCCAATCCAGGAGATGTGAGTTTGATCCCTGGGTCAGGAAGATCCCCTGGAGAAGATAATGTTAACTCAGTCCAATATTCTTGCCTGGGAAATCCCATGGACAGAAGAGCCCGATGGGCTACAGTCCATGGGGTCACAAGACAGTTGGATACAGCTTGGTGACTGAACAACAACATTCACTCAACAAATATTTCAGCACCTAATATGAGCTGAGAACTTTGCTAAGCATTTCAGATATCTGATGTGAACTCACAGTAAAGGAAGATCCCCTGGAGAAGATAATGTTAACTCAGTCCAATATTCTTGCCTGGGAAATCCCATGGACAGAAGAGCCCGATGGGCTACAGTCCATGGGGTCACAAGACAGTTGGATACAGCTTGGTGACTGAACAACAACATTCACTCAACAAATATTTCAGCACCTAATATGAGCTGAGAACTTTGCTAAGCATTTCAGATATCTGATGTGAACTTCACAGTAACTTGGTGAAGCATATGGCTCATGATTCTCAATGTACTAATGAGCACTGAGAATCAAAGTAAAGTTAGACGTTCAAGGTCACACGTTAGTTAATGAAATCATTGGGACTAGAATATTGGCTGCCAGACTATTATGCTGTATTAACGTCTCTAAAATGATATACAAGTGTCAATTTCAATTTGTCTGCTAGAGAGATTAAGTTCAAATCATAGAAGACAGTGCTATTCTTCTTTGCTACCTCTTTTCTGAGCTTCTTCAGCTTCAGTTTCTACTATAGAAAGTACAAGAGTCTAACGGTGAAAATTTTAGGAACTTACCTAGTCAATGAATTAAAAGTATGCTAAATTCTATTATATATAGAATCAGTTCAGTTCAGTTGCTCAGTCGTGTCTGACTCTTAGCGACCCCATGGACTACAGCATGCCAGGCTTCCCTGTCTATCACCAACTCCTGGAACTTGCTCAAACTCATGTCCGTCAAGTTGGTGATGCCTCCAACCATCTTATCATCTGTTGTCCCCATCTCCTCCCACCTTCAATCTTTCCCAGCATCAGGGTCTTTTCCAATGAGTTAGTTGTTCGCATCAGGTGTCCAAAGTATTGGAGTTTCAGCTTCAGCATCAGTCTTCCCAGTGAATATTCAGGACTGATTTTTTTGACTGGTTGGATCTGCTTGTAGTCCAGGGGATTCTCAAGAGTGTTCTCTAACACCACAGTTCAAAAGCATCAATTCTTCAGTGCTCAGCTTTCTTTATAGTTCAACTCTCACATTCATACATGATTACTGGAAAAACCATAGCTTTGACTAGATAGAACTTTGTTGACAAAGTAATGTCTCTGCTTTTGAATATGCTGTTTAGGTTGGTCATAGCTTTTCTTCCAAGGAATGAGCATCTTTTAATTTCACGACTGAAGTCACCACTGCATTGATTTTGGGGCCCCCCAAAATAGTCTGTCACTGTTTTCATTGTTTTTACATCTATTTGCCATGAAGTGATGGGACTGGATGCCAGATATATAGAATGAATGGATAGATAAACAACAAAGTCCTACAACACAGCATAGGGAACTATAATCAATATCTTGTGATAAGCTATAAAGGAAAATAATATGAAAAAGAATATATATATATATATATATATATATATATGTATAACTGAATCACTTTGCTGTACAACAGAAATTGATACAACATTATAAATCAACTATACTTCAATAACATTTTTTTTAAAAAGAAGATGCATATTAAACAACCTGAACCCTGGCCTCTTGATAGAGCACCGATTGCTTACCTAATATGCATGAGCTCTTCCATACTTTGAAGCAGCCTTGCAAGCTGGGGGCAAAGCCATATAATTGTATCTGGCTAGTGGACCGTACTGAGTTTAACCTCTGGGTTGGGATGATCCCCTGGAGGAGGGAAAGTCTTCCCACTGCAGTATTCTGGCCTGGAGAATTGCATGGACAGTATAGTATATGAGGTTGCAAAGAGTCGGACACAACTGAGTGACTTTCATTTCCAGTGGACCACAAACTTAAGTCTCATGCATCATTTCCAGGTTGTGGTATCAACAAGCTCCTTCATGACTCTTTGGTTCTCCTTTCTCCAACTCAGTGACCATGGAAGCTATGTATTGAGATATTGGAATCTTAACAGAAAAGCATATTGGCTCCCTGGAGCACTGCTTGGAAAGGAGTTCTCAGTGTGAACAAGATACATTTTCATGTGAAAGTCACTGAGATCTGAGAGTTTGTTGGTGCAGCAGAACCTAGCATCACCCTGATTCATGTACAGCTTGCCTCTCATTCTGTCATTGTTCCCTTTTCGCATTTTTGATCCTTAGGATCTATAATTAATATGTATAAAGACTTTTAAAATTTCTCTTCAACTGCTTTCTGTTTTCTGACAGCTGGTTAGTTTCTGCTGTTCTCAAATGTAGAGGCCTCATGTTGTTTGATTTTACATTAAAAACAAGCATGACCCAAAGGCTGAAGGGCTTGAGAGCATCCATGAGTCAGAGGCTTAAATAATTTCTAGTTCTTTCTAACATAGATTAATTTAGGGAAAAGTGGCTCAACACTGAAATAATAAGCAGGTGATTGTCTGTCTTATTAGTCTCAGTACTTGTTTCCAGAGAAATTGCAAATGTTTCAGATTATTTTCTTTAGTCGAGATGGTATAGGAAAAACTGAAAATCCCTAGGCATGATCATCAATCTCAATTTTCAATAGCAATAAAAACAATTATTTTGGAAACAAGATTGTATGAAATGCGATCATCACGTAAGTAATGAAGACTGACTTAGACCGCAAACATATAAAGGGCATGAGTTTTCCTCAGAAAAGCGGTCATCCTCAGAGGCGAGAAACTTGGACCAAAGATATTCCTCCAGACAGTTAGCATCTATGGCAACTGCTCTCAGTCCTTGCTCGGTGTGATAACTATAGCACGTGTTGAGTGAGAAGTATGAGCTTTAGAATCTGAAGAACTACCTGTTGTTAGTGATGGTTCCAGTAAGTAAGTTAACCTCTCTACAACCATCTATCTCATAAATTTGTGGAAAGCTCTTAGCTTGGCACAGAGGAAGCACAGAGGCACAGAGGAAGTGCTCACTAAACACGGGCTGTTATTCTGGAAGACTCCTGGCTTCCCTGATAGCTCAGTTGGTAAAGAATCTCTCTGCAATGCAGGAGACCCTGGTTCGATTCCTGGCTTGGGAAGATCTGCTGGAGAAGAGATAGGCTACCCATATTAGTATTCTAGCCTGGAGAATTCCATGGACAGCAGTCCATGGGGTCACAAAGAGTTGGACATGACTGAGCGACTTTCACTTTCTCTGGAATGGGAATGCTTGTCTTTTGACAATGATATTAATGCTTGGAGACAATAAGATGCCATCTGGACTCAAAGCTGGTGAAATAGGACCAGCCATCAAACTCATCAAATGCAAGGCAATGTAAACCTACAAGAGTGTTTTCCTCACCGGTCAGTTCCTTCTATGGTGTCAAGGAAGGAAGACCATTCCACAGCATAGGAATTCATCCTGGGAAAATGGTTGGGTTTCTAACAGGAAAAAAAAGGTATTCAAGGCAGAAATAGCAGCAGAGTAAACACAGGAACAGATCAGGCAGGGAATAGGATGTGAAATAGTTTGGTTGGAACAAAGGAAATGGGGCTGGAAAGTTGGCTTGATTACTTTGCAGAGCATCTTGAATTCTACAGTGAAACCATTTTGCTTGAACCACTTGTCAGTGGGGACCCCCTGAAAGTGTTAGATGAGGAAGTAAAGGGTTGGACTGATTGGCAAAGTACTAGAGAGGAAGGGAGCAGCTGGAGGGCTCCTAAAATAACACAGGTGAGAGGTAAGTGGTCCTGTATTAGGGTGATGGCAGTCAAAGAGGAGGTGGATTTGTGATAAATATTCTTGACTATGGAACAAAGTAAAAGGAATATAACATGATCACTAGGTGGGGATCCTGCTTCCTGAAAAAAACATCAGTGCCGTTTACCTAACCCAGAAAGCCAGAAGAAGGGACTGGTATGGAGAAAAGGAGAAAGAAATTTGCTAGACACCATACTCACCCTGGGATAACCACGTGTCTGTGTGAATGTTCCAGGAATGCAATATCAGAAATGTTCCTTGTTAAGAAAAGAGCTAGACTTGAGTGGAAGAAGGAAGAAGGGGAGTCTGTGTGTGACTAATTTCATGAATTGTCACTTTAACACCAAGCTCAAATGACCTCTGTCTGGACTTAATTCTCATGCTAGCAATTATTTCTAGTTGTGAAAGCTTTGCAGTACTTGTAGCAACTAGCCAATTGTGGGCACAGTTGGCCAGTTGTTCCTTCCCTGGCAAGGACAGATGAAAAAGACCTTTTTCATAGCACCATCTGGGCACACAATTACTAATGGCCATAATTTTTGCACAGACACCAAGTATCCAGGTATGAAAACTTACCTGCAGGAGGATAAAGGGAAACTGGCTGGAAACTTGGCCCAGGAAAGAAAGAAAAGAAAAGAAGTAAGAGCTATGCTTGTAGCTAAAGAGGAGGAGACTCGAAAGAAGAAAAGAAGGAAAAGGGGAAAATGAGAGTGAATCAGCATCTGTTGATCTCCTTTTACATCCCAGGGCAAGTGCTGAAGATACTAGGTTGAATAGGACACAATCCTTGAGCTCTCAGTCTAGTGGGAGAAAAGTCTACATAGAAATGATTATGAGAAGCTGTGCTGAGTTTCACAAGCAAGCATATTTTGTTTTGGATAGATCCCACCTAAACAGGGGGTGGGGCACAAGGGTCAGGGAGTCCATTTGTAGGTGAGAAAACTGAGATCCCAAGAGGTTAAATAAGTTACCTAAAGTCACAGTGTGATCATTACAGCTCCATTAGTTACAAGAGACAGAAACCAAATTCAAACTAGTTCAACAAAACAACAACAGCAACACAGTGGCTTATGTGGAAAAGTAGAGGAAAGGTTCAGGGCTTGATC